>VZRQ01003112.1:2347447-2367977 GCA_013397975.1 Machaerirhynchus nigripectus | reverse complement strand
AGCAGCATGGAGCGGCGGCGGGGCGTCCCCGGGGGCTGGCCCTGCCTGCTGGCCGCCCTGGGTGCCCTGCTGGCGGCGGGCCGGGCGGCTGCCCCCCGTGCCCGCTTCTCGCCCTTCTTCTTCCTCTGCACCCACCACGGCGAGCTGGAGGGCGACGGCGAGCAGGGCGAGGTGCTCATCGCCCTCCACATCGCGGGCAACCCCGCCGCCTACGTGCCCGGCCAGGAGTACCACGGTAGGTGGTGGCGCCCGCCGTGCTCGGCGCTGCTCGTCCCCGGGCGGCCCCGGCGTGTCCCGCGGGGAGGAAAGCCGTGGGGGGAAGCGAGCGCCCCGGACGGGAACACACGGGGTCGTGTGCCGTGCCCCAGGTCAGACCCGGCGGGGGACTCGGCGGAGCACCCCGACCGTGCGGGAACGTCCTCACCTGCCCCGGGGGCCGGGTCCGCCGCCCGCGCCCCCGTCCCAGCGCCGCTTCGCCTCGGCGCGGCTCCCACCAGGCGCAGCCGGGAGCAGAGGAAATTCCGAGTCCCTGCTCCTCAACTGGCCCTGGGCTGGATCCGGAGCCTCACAAGTTGCTGTCAGTTTGTCTCCCACTTCAGCGGCTTTCGGAGCCGGCTCGCACCGAGCGCATCACCCTCTCCTGCGGGGCTGCGCGGTGCCGCAGCTGGCGGCTGCCATCGGGTCACCACGATGTGTCACCGCGAGGACCGGCCCGGCGTGGCCGCGGCAGTCGGCCAGCCTGTTGCTCCCTTGCAGGGGCCACGGACGACAGCCGGGGGTCGGGCACTCACAGGTGGCTTTGGAGGTGGAAGGTCGTGCCCAGAATTAATAAATAAACCTGCTTTTTGTAAGCGCCCAGGCGGAGGAGAATGAACAAGAAAGAATAGGCAAAGTTGTTCGCAAAGTAGTGTCTCTGCTTGGGGGCTGTACTGGGTGAGGGGCACAGCCCAGAGCTGACTGGGGCCTCGCAGGCAGGTACACCACTGTGGGAACCTGCTTTCGGCCGCAGAGTGCCCCCGGAAAGCAGCAATGTGCGGTGCAATAGCCTCGGCACCATTTCTCTGTATAGAAAACTTGCATGTGTGAAACATTTTTTAATTCATAGCGGTGGGAGACTGCTTAAGGCTGTATTCACTAATCCTTCTCTCTTTGTGTGTGTTTGGAGTTTGCAATGCTGCAGAATAATAACAGCTACTTCTGCAGTAAGCAACTGGAAATCAGAAAAAATGACAAATGTTTCTTTAAAACACCTTGCTCAAAACCAGGTACTGTAGGATAGTCCCTGGCTAAAGATGGATTTAAACTTCTGACTTTCATATGTTCCAACTCAGAATTGAAGTTTCAGGTAAATTATTGAATAGTTATATGAAGGTTCTAATTGAAACTTTTACTGTAAAGGCATAAACCCCAAACACATGAAATGCTCATTTTCATGCAATGTAAGGCATCCTGAAGTTTTTGCCTCTGTGCAAGCTTTAACTATATAGTTTTACCAAATACATAGGAAACTTTTACTTTTAAAAGATTGGTATCATTTCTAAAAACCCACACATATAAGTTACATGACTTCACCAGATAATTTTTTTCCTTAGAGCCTTAGATCTTACAACCCATAATACACACTCAGGTTAGGTAAATTGCATTCAACCTGCTGAACCACAAATGTGCAGAGGGAAAAAAGGAGCTGGGATTTCCATTTTGCACTGTTTTAAATGCTGGATGTTTGAAATTATGTTTCAACCACGTAAATAACAGCATAGCCCCTTTCCTCGCTGCTGCCGTGCTTTCCAAGCCTGCAGCTGGTGTTTAAGACCCTTGGCTGGTCCAGGGATAGAGGCTTGTGGCGGGCAGGGCAGCGGGAGCTCTGCGGGCAGGGCTGTCCGGCTGTCCTACAGGGTGAGGAGCAGGGACAGAGGTTGTTTCTCCAGGGACGCTCTTCTGCCGCTCGCCCTTTTAAAGGGGTTTTTGGATTTCGAAGCACCAGCTTGAGGAGCAGCGTCCCAGCTGCGCTCCAGACCTTTCAGGTGGCCAAGGGTGGGTTTTCCGTCGCTGTTTTGCGTCTGACCGAGCAAAACGAGGCGTCTTTAAATCTACCTCTGTGCCTTGTGGCTCTCCCTGTCCGCTCTCAGATTTTGCGGAGCCGCTGCTGCCCCTCTCCTCGGCCCTACGCGTCTCGCCCGCGCCCAGCCCGCTCGGGGAGCAGCTCCTGCGGCATCTCCCGCGGAGCCTCTGCTGACCCCCCTGCCCGGCCAAAATTCGCCCCGCGGTTGCGCCTTCCCGTCTGAGGCAGGCACTGCCGGCGCGGCGCTGCCCCGGCATCGTCGCTGCCAGAGGCCAACATCTGCGCGGGGTGCAACACAACCATTTCGGGGCTTCTTTTAAAGCCACCGTGTTAAGCAAGTGTAAAGAAATCGGACGCGTTCAAAGGATGAACACAGAAGGAAGTGCACAAGCCGAACTTGAAAACTAACTTGTCTACACAGCGCAAGGTGTAGGCACACCTCGGTGTGAGCCAGACTCCTAATTCGTATCAAACTTGCAACGGTGATTTCTTTTCAAATTCGTGCATTGATTAAAAACCTACCCATGCCAAAACATGGCAATAAGCACTGTCTATTTGCTATGCACAGTGCAGCAGACATATTCTTGAACTGAGCACACTTAATCAGTTAGATATTTTGAAATATGTAATTTGAGTATTTTTAAATATAACCATTTTCAGTGTTAAATATAGCACAAGAAAAAGCATGCCAGAGAACACAATCTGAAGAAATAATTTGAAGCAGCATGGAATTTTAGATAGTACAGTTTAATGATGCTGAAAAATGCCAATCTGTAATGCTTGAGCGTTTATCATTTAAAAATAAAACTTTAGTCTTGCAGGGACACAGAGAAGGATTTTTGATATGCTGCACAGAAGCACAGGACAAAGGCAGATTTACGTACGTACAATGAAAATTCACCTGCTCAGAGAGCATATTAAAATGCTCTGAATCTTTGCAAGTTCCAGTGAGGCCCTGTTTTACTGCCCCTTCACTCTACAGGAACAGGTGACGGCAGCATCCAAGAACATCGAGTTCAAAGAGGAGGGAATTGGATGAAACCATATGCCAAGGGCTGGATGAGAAAAAAATCTGATTTAAAAAAACAGCCACTGACTTTCTGCTAATTTGTTTAGACGTTTCCTTGGGCACTCAGAGAGGGAGTCAAACCACTGTGCAGCCAGTGGAGCTGTGGCAGCGGCTCTCGGCCCTTTGCCCAACTGTCCCTCGCGCTGCCCAGCACGGCAGGAGAGGAACAGCATGTGTTGCAGAAGGCACTTGCCTGGGAAGCACAGGAGCTCCTGCAAGTGGCTTCTCTGGCACCCTGAATCTGGCACTTTATTTCCCTGTGCCTCTGAATTTCATAAGTAAAACAAAGGCAATAATATTCCCTACTTTGCATAGTTAAATTAGATACTTTGGGATTTAGCACTTCTCCCCTAATACTTAAAATTACTCCAGATTTGGCCCTATTCCTGCCAACAGTAAATATTTAATCACTGATTGAATAGGACCAGACCTACACTGCATATAAAGACACTCTTTTATATAAGAGGACTGACTTGATACATCAGCAAACAATTTTATTACCTTTGGCAGACTTTTATTCCTTGAATTAGCTTATTTCAAATGTAATTAAGTCCTTGAGCTGGCACTTATGGGCTTGCTCAAATGCAAACTGACAAAGTGTGCACTGGTTTGATGTAGGCACCTGCTCAACTTCCTCTCAGCCAAGGGGTGGGTGCGTGTTTGGGGAGCAGCATCAGGGCTCACTTGGCTTGCTCGTAGCCTTCCTGGTAGATAGGGATGATCCTCTTTTGCTTTTCTCCTGGGTTTTCCTCTGTAATATTCAGAATAGTATATAATTTCTTAAAAAAACAAGCCAAACCCAGTATAAATTGAAAATTTTTATACAGCTCCATTTGGGTTTATTTGCAATCTGCGGTTGATTTTTTAAATCCATGTCAATGCGCCTTCAGTACTGAAAGCATGTACCATGATTTACAGGCAGATAAGTACATTGGAACTACATAAAGAAATAAGGATAAACTTGACTGAACATTGAGTCTTTACTGACCTTAATCACAGAAAGCTCAAAATGAACAGTCAGATTTGTAGTGTTTAAAAAATACAAACGGATTATCTTTACACTGTATTTGTTCTTATCCCTTAAGATTTTTTTTTTCTGTCACTGCAAACAGTTCCTTTTTCCCAAGGTTTCAAATTTAGATCTTTTAAGAACAACTTTGAACTGTTTTCCCATGACTGATGCTAAAACTCATCATTCTGCCCTTAAAATAGTTTTCTTTAATGAGACTTGAGTTTCTATTTCACTCTCCATTGTTCCCTTCTTTTTTTTCCAGAACGGATTAACCTTCAGTCCCCAAATGTTATCAGTTTCCATCAATGACTGCTACTATTCTTAGATATACTGTATATTGTCTAGAACCGTTGCTGTGATAGGTTGTAAAAAACAGTTTTTTGACTATTTTAAGTGGTAGTTGTGCACTCTTTCAGGACTGATAAAAAGTTGTTTAAAGTCTGTCCAATTCCACCTTTGTTACTAACCACTGTATTTTAGAAATACAGATTGTGACTTAGTACCTATTTTCATAGGCTTACTTACATTTCTGGTGGGCATTTTCATTGTAAATTTTTATTGTTCAAATCATTAGTAAATAAAAACTTGTTTGAGTTTGAAGTGAAAGAAGGGAAGAAAATAAATAACTGGAATTTAAGTAGCAATGCTGCTTGAGGTATAATCAGAGTTGTAACCGAGTAGCAGAAACTCAGGCATGGATACTTTCTCTACTAGTTGTGCTGAAGTGTAGGAAGTTTTTAGTGAGTCAGTAGAAGTAAACAATACACAGGAAATGATGTTAGTGCAGCGGTAACAGAAGAGCAGATTTGTGTCGCAGTTTTCCAGCATCAGCCCAAGAATCAGGTCAGCTTCTTGAGTCTTTTGCAGGCTATTCCCTCAAAACCTTTCGTCTCACCCACTTACACCCTCCTCTGATCTTCAGAAGAATGGAGATTTCCAACATTTGCTGTTTAAAATTAAAGAAGTGTGGAAAAATTTTTGCTCATGGGAATCCAGTTAGCTCCAGGGATTATTTTAGCACTCTTCTCTTAAGGGACACTTACATTAAAAATATGAGTTTGGCAATAGGTAACAATGGTGAGGGAGTTATTAGGAATGGGGAAGACCCTTGATCTTCAAGTCTCTCCTTTCCTCTGAGGTTCCTAGCAGTATCTTGCAGCTGTATAAGAGTTTCATAGCACATAAAAATTTCATCTTGGGTCAGCATTTACTAAAAATGCCTTCATCCACCAGAGTCTCCAGAGCATACCCTGACTCTGCTCTGCTGTATTTAGGATTTTTTTGCACAAAGTAAGCTTTGCAAATGGAAGGCTGATTTATGAGTACTGAGACCTGTTTGAATTTCTCAGATCTGAGCCTTACTTAGTATGTTATTGATGGAATATGAGTTTCCAGGTCTTGATGTTGACCAATGATTGTCTATATTTCTGAAGATCTTGTCTGGCCCCAAAGTTCGTGTGGTGTGTGTTTGCAAATTTTAAAGAGTTGTGCTTTTAGGATCCCTTGACCAGAAAGTGATGAAGCATGCAAACTTAAAAGACAAATGTAACCAGGGTCACAACTGACAGCCTCTTACAAACTGTGTTTCACTAGGGAAGATGTTAAATATCAACCGTTTTGGCTGTCATCACTAATTCGTAGGCATCATAAGCACCAGCAGATGGCCCAGCCAAAGATGTACTCAGGCACGGGATTGATGAAAGGAGGTAGAAGGTCCACAAAGGCCTAAATGAGCCTTTCTTGCAAATTTGCAGAAGAGATGTAATCTCCTGTTAAATCCTTTCTACCCTCATCAGGGGGCTGCTCCCCCCCGCAAAGGAGACTTGATTGCCCCAAATAACAGAAATCAAAGCTGGCATGGCATGCTGGTGTGACCCACATTTGTGAGGTGACATCTGACTGTGGGACAGACACAGCATTGTTGGCATTGCAGGTCTGTGTAGGGCAGACTGGGCTGGGCTGGGCTGGGCTGGGCTGTGTACATGAAAAAATGGTCTCTGCCTCAGTGAGTCCACTGTCCGAGGCCTGGAGCTGGCTGTGGGGGCTGGCACGTGTGCATGAACCTTTCTTATGGCACGTCACCCAGCACTGGAGTCAAGGAATAAAAGAAACCTGTAAATGGTTAAAGGGTGCAAAAATACTGTTTCAGTGGGAATATTGCACATATTTTCTGATTTCTGTGTTCAGAGGTATTTTCTAATATGTGTAATTTATCTGTGCAATTCATTACCAAAATACATCCATGCAAGCTGCTTTTAGGTAGAAATATCTAATATGTATTTTTCTTGTAAATAATTAATATTTGTAATTATATATAAATAGGTATATTTATATATAAAACAAGAGATAAACCTTCAAGATCTAAGGTGACTAATAAGTGATTTATGAATAGGTTACTATAGCATGGTGGTGTGTAGGACATTTCTCCAATGTTTCCTGCATTGGTTATTTCACCAAACCCATGTTGGTTCATTAGGTAGAACAGGGCGAGACTGGAGCCATTTCTCATTTGCCTTATTGTTGCCTTGATCTGGATTTTTGGAGGCCATTGCTTTTGAAATACTGTAGCTTTTTTATGATGGTGCAATACTACAGTATTTGCATATTGACTGGCTGAAGTATGATTTTCAGTCTGATAATAGCTGTGGTGATGAAGCTGAGATGGATTCAGATGCAACCTTTATTTGCTTTGTGTCTCTCATGCCCTACAGCTGTGGTTTAGATTCATCATGAGTGTTTGCTGCATGGAGAGGGAAGGAAATGGCACTGTCTTACCTCTGAGAATAAGCAACCTTTCATACCAGCACTTGTTATGAGAATTTCAATAGTCTCTGATGAAAGGTTCAGTCTTTCTAACATACTTCCTTTCTTTGTCTTAACATTTCCTGCCTTTTCATCGGGTATGAAAGGTGCACAGAGTGNAACATAGGGCAAACCCTGTAAGTGCAATCTTTGACATCTGTCAAAGCACACTAGGAGATTGCATGGGGAAAGACCTTCCCAGTTTGTCAAGATGATACCTTCTTGTTAGGCAGGTAGTCTTCCTCCATTCCTCCTTCCCTTAGGTCAGTCCTGGAAATTGAAAGCCATAGCATGTGTCACACAGTTCCTGCTGGGCTCTGCCAATGGACAGTGGCATCATGGAGACAGAGATCTGTCCGGTCCATGCCCACAGGACCTTCTCCAGGTCCCTTCAGTGCTCAGATGCCTCCCACGGCTACACATTTTACTCTTTTCCTAAAGGGAAGAGAAGGGTCAAGGGAGTAAGGTTTTTTGAAGACTTTGTTTTGGTTTAATGCATCTCTCACTAAACATTTGCCTTAAATAAGACCACGTTGGAGGTGTGTATATCCCACAGGGAGAGGAAGTACTGGGGTTTGTGGGGGCATTAGGGTTTGTACCTGTTTATTCTACAGTCCAGGATCAGGCATTGCTCTGTCCTTCTGCAGCTGGAGAGGTCTTGCCTGGGGCTGGAGATGGCACCCAGTGGTCAGGCACGGAGCCACAGGCTCCTTGCCATTGTCTCCTGCAACCATCTGGAGTGGCTGCTGCCTCTGGCGTCAGTGTTTCCTGGGCAGCTGGGTTCAGCTTAGCTTCAGGCAGAGGCACCTGTGGGCTTGTTCTTTGTCTCACCAGCCTCAGCATCACCTGCGTCACTCCGGACTCCCTGCAGTGTGGCTGTTGGCTGTTCGTCCTTGTCCTGCTGCTGTCAGCATGGCTTTCTGTTTGGGGATGCTGTTCGGTGATGTGGTTTTTGCATCCTGGTAGAGATCTCCACAAGGATCCTCTGTCTACCCCAGGATCCTTGGTCTTCCCAGGGAATCAGGATATCCCTGACTGCTATCTTTTAGTGTTTCCTCATGACCTGTTGCAAGCAATGCCTTTTATGTGAACATCTCAGTCTAGAAATCAGGATATGTTCTGGGGTACTGGACATGAGTGACTTGTGAAAGTTGCTGGGGAGCAGGAAGGGAGTTCAGACCCTTTCCCAAACGCATTTATCCCAAAGTGGAGACTGTTTGTTACAGTCTTTATAACATCCCCCTTGCCATATTTTTCCATCCTGGGAACAAAACAGAAGTGGCTGTTCCCTGCTCCTCTCTAGCACTTTGATATTAATATTGATTGTGAGAGTTTCACGAGCATCTCCTTGGAAGGGAAATCAATGGCACTTTTCCAGACTGTGTCTACTGAAGTTTAACCTGCAAGAGCCCTGACAGCAGACAAGAAATACATCTCCCTTCAGGTGCAAGCTTTACCCTACACTACCCTAAGTCTTACATCCCAATCCCACCACCTTCTTTCAGACTTCTACACTGACCTTCCTAAAATTGCATGCGCTGCAGGTTTCTCTCTGCCCTGTGCAAGTGCTTCAGTGCATGCCCAAGTTCTGTCCCAGTTTCCCATGTCCGGGGGTGACAAATATCCTGGTGTGTATCCAGCCCTGCAGTGGGACCGCTGCTCCCCACAGACCCTCTCTGAGGGGATGCCTTGCTCCACTGCCAGGAGGGAGGTTGTGTGCCTGCCTGGGGACAGCCTGTCCCCAGCTCCTTGCTGGAGGCCTGGGTGCCAGCAGGGGAGAATCAGATAGATGGCGGCCCCGCATACCTTCACCCCCATCACCTCCTCCCCTTCTCTTCTCTGCCTGCTCAGAGGAGGGAGCGGCTCCAAGGGACAGCACAGAATATTTGACTGAGATGCTCAGAGTAAAATTTGATTTAGTTTTGCTACATGAGAAGCGTTATTAATAAGCCCAGCCTTCTGGGTGTTGGGGTTCACTGGGTGCTGGAAACTTTTGTGAAGCCATGTGTAAAACTATCGCTGTGTCTCTGTCCTGAAGCAGGAGCCTTGGGGCCTGCAGCCATTCAGCATTGCTGGTTTCTCTCTTTGCTTTTGCAAGATACAGTGGAGGGGGGAACTGGAGTGCCCTTGTTCTTCTTCAGCAGGGTGAGCAGATTAATTCTCAGAGATGGGGCTGAAGGTCTCTGTGTGTTTCCCAGAATGGCTTCGAATCACATATACTCATTTGTGACTGCTTGTTTCCCACAGGAGACAGGCAAAGCTCATTGGTCTGAGGGAACTGAGCTATAAACCAGGCTGAGATGAAATGCCAGGAGCTCTTGCAGCACGCTTAGCGAAACATTGATTGACTCAGATTAGACAGTTACTTATTCCTCCCCATGTCCACTTGAAGGGTAGTTTTGTAAATAAACAGGTATGACTCGAGCGAGCTGAGGCAAGAAAAGGGTCTGCCTGCCAGCCCCAGCTCCAGCTGTGTCTGTGTCTCCTACTGTCCATTCCTTGCTGCCATGGAGGGCTGAATGCTGGCACCTATCCCATGTCCCCTTCCAGAGCCTGTCTGCAATGTGGCTGTACACTGAGTGGTCCAGCTGGTGAAAAACACACAGAATAAGATACCTCACTGTTTCCCTCTTTCCATCTCTCCAGTGTAATTTTCAAGAGTGCAGTTAGATAATCAAAAGCTGACAAAGAAAAAAACTCTGTACATGGAAATCCATCAAGCAAGCTCCCTTTCATGCGCAGGCATGCATCCAGAAGCAAATGCTGTTTTCCCCTCCTCATCCTGCTGCATCCCATCTGCAGGCAGTTCCTGCCCCATCTTGGATTTTGAGGGATTTTCATATTGGTTGTCCACAAGAATGTATGGGGGAACAGTGAAAGTTGACTGTCTGTCCATGTGCACATGAAAGAGGAGGGAAGGAAATGGGAAAAGAGAAAGCACACAACACTCACTGCCCAGAAGACTTGAAGAAATCTGGGAATATTTTTCTCTCTGTGGGTGAGAGGTAGTTTGTGGTCACATCATTCAACAACTCTGGTAGAATATTCGTAAGTGAGATAGCGAGGATGCAGAAAATCAGCTTTCCTGGGCAGGAGGGCTGTGATCTTGCCAAGAAACACTTAATGGAAGAGCTGTGTCTTCCCATGTGGATCCTGCATGGGGGAGCTCTTCCTGTGCTAGAAATGAAAGCAATGGGTAGGTGATCAGCCTTTTTAACATCTGAAAACAGCAGTGTGACCCTCTGTGGCCTCTCTTCATGTCAGGCCCTGGGATGCAAGAAGTCATTCATCACATCACGGGGCTTGGCAAGGTCTCTGCCATTTGCCTTCCACTGTTCCCACTGCTCTCCAGGACCATACAATGCAAAGGAAAGAACAAGAAATATAGATAATATTTATCTTTCTGGCAAAACAAGCTGTGGTTTCCAGCCCACAATAACCTTCCAGTGTTCCTATCTCACAGGGGAAGTGCATCGCTAGAAAAAAAACAATGCTCCTTCCAGAATTAGACACATTCATCTGGACACTGGATGAAATGATTATTATAGAACTGCAGAGAGAAACAAAACAGCCTAACTGGCCAAGGCAAAGATCCTGGTTTAACAAACTGTTTCCCAGCCTTGCAGTGCAGCAGTTTGTGGGTTTGCCAGGTGTCAAAATCAAAGAATCAATACATAAAAGTGGTTAAAAAAATAGTTCTTAGTATGTTTGGAAAAAAGAATCTCCGTGTGAAGTTTGGTGTTAAATGTTTTTGTACAGCAATTCTTCTGACTCTGGCCCAAAACAAGTGTAATCTTCAGAACCTCATTTGGGTTAGTACAAAGACCCAAAACCTCTGGCAAATATTTTTATGCTTTCCAATTATTATAATTCGTTTGCTGATGGCTGATACCCTGTCAGATAGTTTTTCAAGTAGATAGTATAGTTTTTCAAGTAGATAGTATTCTTGCATGAGGAATCCCAAGCACAAACATGGGCTGGGTTGAGTACAGGTTGGGAGCAGCCCTGAGGAGAAGGACTTGGGGGTGCTGGTGGGTGAGAGGCTGGATGTGAGCTAGCCATGTGCGTTCACAGCCCGGAAAGCCAAACATGCCCTGGGCTGCATCCAAAGCAGCGTGGTCAGCAGGGTGAGGGAGGGGATTCTGCTCCTCTTCTCCACTCTCACAAGACCCCACCTGGAGTTCTGTACAGAGATCTGGGTTTCACAACATAAGAAGGACTTGAACTTGTTGCAGTGAGTCCAGAGAAGGTCCATGGAGGTGATCAGAGGGTTGGAGAACGTCGCCTATGAAGACAGGTAAAGAGAATTGTGGCTGTTCAGCCCAGAGAAGAGAAGGCTCTGGGGCGACCTTAGAGCAGCTGTTCGGTGTCCAAAGGTGGCCAACGAGAGAGCTGGAGAGGGATTTTTACGAGGGCATGTAGTGACAGAACAAGGGGGAATGGCTTCAAACTGAAAGCAGGCAGGTTTAGATTAGATACTAAGAAGTAATTCTATGCTGTGAGGGTGGTGAAATACTGGAACAGGTTGTCCAAGGAAGATGTGAATGTCCCATCCCTGGAAGCCATCAGTGCCAGGTTGGATGGGGCTTTGAGCAATCTGGTCTAGTGGAAGGTGTCCCTGCCTATGGCAGTGGGATTGGAACATGATGATGTGTAAGGTCCCTTCCAAACAAAACTATTCTACGATTATCTGAATTTATTTAGCTGGAATTTCCATGTTCATAGTGAATTAATTTGAAATCTGGTGTTGTGAAAGACAAAATCTGATAATGTATTTGAATAGAATTTGGTAAAAGTTTTAATGGAAAATGGGGAGAAGGGAAATATTTGAAATATATTACTGTTATTTTCAAAACACAGTTCTTATTTTTGTTTTGGAGAAGTATCTTAATTGTGAAACTGACTGTGAAAAAAAAAGTTACATGCATAATCAGAAAATGGAATGAGACTTTTCTGCTTGAACAAAAGTCTTTATCTAATTTTTTTGGGTTCATTGAAGATTTTCATATTGACCTAACTGATATTTAAATTTATTTTTTTGTGCGAGATCCCGCAGTACTTATTTTCTGTTAGCCCAAGCTGATCTCTTTTTCTTTCTTTTTCTTTTCATTTTGGTCACTGAACCAAAAATCGAACAGTTCTACTTCTGACAGGTTGACCATTTAATTTCCGGCCACTGCACAGATCTGATTCAGACCACTCTCCTCGTGTTTGTTCCCAAAATAAATTGCAGAATCATAATTCACTCCTTAAGGCAGGGAAGGGCAGTTGGTAGCAATACGAATATTTCCAAGGTAACAAACTCACATTTTCTGTAAGGATACCTGTGGTTGCTGTGTGGCTACTAATGTGTAAATTGACCACATTTTCCTGTACATCTAGTAATTTTTCAGTTTTCTTTTTCAGCAGAAATCTTTTCCCTGTTGCAGTGTTTAGTAAAAAAGGCTTAGAGGAGATCTCTCTCTTGCCTCCTTCTGCATGTCTTACAGTTAAAGCGTACTTCTGCTTCCAATCTGGAAAACCTGTTGCAGTGCATCTACAGGATTGTGGTTCATTGAACTAGACAAAGAGGCCTTCATGTCTTTAAAATGATGTCTTCTTTTCATGGAATAATATTTACAGGGCTGTCCACCTCAAGCAGAAATGTACTGCCAAGAGCAGACATAGAAATTGCATTTGAGAGATGCAGGTTTATTTCCTTCAGGGAAGTGATCCCTGTGTTCTTTATTGCCCTGCTTTTTCTTCAGCAAGTTAATGCAGTTATAGAGTATAAAGCAGTTTCAGCAGAGCTGTGATGTTTGCAGAATTTGCCTCAACTAGCGGAGATGAAAAGGTGTGGGTTTGGCTGGAGCTGGCAGCACCAGTCCCTCCCTAGCCTCAGGCAGCCCGGATTACTCTGTGGGCCTTTTCACTCAAAGAGATGTAAGTTTTGTTTCATCAAGTGATAGCAGATGTTAGGGGGCCTTTATGCTACTCATCACTGACAGAATGCCAGTGCAATGGCATCTGGCTGTTTTCTTAGTGTTTTTAAACTCTGAACTGTCTTTGAGCGGTGGTAGTGGTGCATTACACACTGACTAGTCTTCTCCTGGGACCTTGCCCAAAACCCCAATGAACAACTCCCCCCCAAGTACCTTTTGCCCAATTAGTGAGATTACAGTAGAGAGCAAATCCTCCTTCTAATTGCAATATTTTCCATTTGAGAAAGCACATTGTAAAATTAGTTACATTACAATATTTCTTTTGATTGCATTTCACTAACTGCTAAGAAACACTAGTGAGTGACTTACACTGTAACTAGTAACCTTTTATTCCAGATATACAAAGCCTGCACTTTTTGCAGTTAACAAGTATTTTCTACACACAAACAGTCAGAAACAGGGAAGCTTTTTGTTCTAATTGATATTTTTTCTCTAGAGCATGTAGATTTTTCATGAAGTGCAAAACTTATACAGGTGCTTGTAAGCATAGTACCTCAAATCTTCAGAATGATCAAACTGTTGACAAACAAAAATTGCCTCTTCTGTCTTGGAGTGTTCCAGCTTTTAGCACTTCAGGGAGGAGGACTATCATCACCATGGAAGAGGATCAGTGCCAGCAAAGCCCACAGCTCCTTGATTCATCACATAATACGAGTGATGAGGCAAGAATTTTGGACAGCAGGTTAAGATTTAACCCTGCTCTCTTCTTGAAAATTTTCCTGATTTACTTGTTGAGCAGAACATCTGGATGGCAGTTTCCATCCCTCTTGGGGCAGTGCTGTGCTGGGGCAAGGCTGAATGTGGCATCCAGGTGCAGGCAGGTGAGGCAGAAGAGATGACCATATGTGAGGGAGCAGTCAGATTTTCGGCTTCCACATTTTTCTCCCTCTTCTCTCCTTTTTCAGAATGCTGGGCTCATTGCTCAGAGATTTAGAATCCACAGCTTCCATGTAGTGACTTCCCCCCACACTGCCTGGCAGATGTATCGGTGGGAAAAACACGCCCTGGTCAAATGATCTGGAAGAGGTTCCAGCTGCCAGTTCAGTTCTCATCCCTTCTGCTGAATTTAACATGTGTTTGTTATGGTTAGCATGCACAGTGGTTGTAATTCATTTGAATTAGAGGGGAATCATCCTCTTTGTGCTTTTTTTACATCAAGAACACTGTGCTCTGGTATAAAGAGAGATTGATGTCTTTGTAGTTAGCTAGGCCAGAATTTGATGGCCCTTTTAATTTTGGGTTTTACTTATGAGTATCTTATATAGGTATTTACCTTTAAGAAAAATTTGGAATGAATGATATTAACACATTGCATTTTCTCCATTATTTTTGATTAATTTGGAAATGTTTAGGTGTAATTAAAGGATAATAGTAAATTTATTTAAATTACACACTTAAGAGCATGTTCCATGGGATCCTTTGTTAAATACCTGTCTGTTCTACTGTTTCTTGAGCTTTTCTGTTGCAGGCAATCAGATTGCTGCTAGGATGAATAGTTACATGTTGGATGGCTAAACATTAAATGTGCTCTTCAGAATCAGAAGAGGTGCCACAAGGAAATATATGTGAGAGACCTTAATATGTATTTCGGGCATCTGGGTCTGTAACAGCTATTTATTACATTTAATGTATGCATCATGGCAGGCCTAATGCAGTGCCTGTCATGTGCCAAAAGATAGCTCTACTGTCTGGCATCTTATAAATCCCCCTGTAATATCTCCCAGAAAGACCTTTTCAGTGGCTTAAATCTGGTTCAGGTTTTGTATCGGTGGGGGCACTTTTTATGTGGTACAAAGCTGGTAGTATATGGGGTAGGAATTAGGAATTACTAGGAAATCTCCCAGTTATACTAAAAAAAAAAAGGTTTTGGATATGCTTAAATATAAACTTCCTTAAATTTGTACCGAAGGGCTCAGGCTCATTTTTACTTTCCAAGAACAAAAAACTCTGGAAGGATGCAGAGGTAGTTGAAGTTTTTGTGACCGGTTCACTGTAGGAATACTTTTTGTTGAATTTGTATCCTGCAAAATCCTGTGTTACTTAAAAAGCTACAAACTGGAACATTTCCCCATGAGAAATGGAAGAAGAAAGAAATGTTTCTCAAACTTAGAGCAGGATTTTTACATGTTAACTATAAATATATTGCAACTGAATGCTTTTAAATAAAATAAAGCCGCTTGCTGTCTCTGCAGAAATGAATTGGGCAAAGGGATTTATCCAGGGTATTTCAGTCAGATGAATGGAGAGATATGTCCATCACCACTAACGTGATGGTTATTCCTTCTAAATATAAACTTAATATAAATATATTAAAGGCTTGATTATACCGCTAAGAAGATTAGTACATTTAAACAGAAAATACAGGCTTATGTGCTTTAAATGTGAAACTAAAAGGAGAGGGTTTTATATATGGCACTACCACAACATTCAGTACTTTTGAACAAGGTGTTTTCCCCATGGAAATACCTGTAAGGGATAATCACTGCATGCTGCCTCTGGGAATAGGTGGGATGCCTTAAATCTAATCTCTTTCAAAATGGTTATTTAAGTACATGCAGGTATTAATCTTGGTCTGTTTGGGGTTGTTTGTTGGAGTAAGCAAAATGATGGCATGTGATCATGTCCACAAGGGCAGTTTTCTGTCTCATCTCTTTTCTGTAAATGTTTGGGATAAATTTTAATTGCAGAAACCGTGGCTAATCTATAAAAAATATGTGTCAGAGGGGAAAATGGATTGATGACGCCTCTGTGATATTTCTCTGAATCAGATCTATGAATTTAAAATATTTAGCACATATTAAAGATTTCAGTGTCTTTTAATATTGTTCTTGACTTACACAGCACTGTCTCTAAGGACATTGTATCTGAATATTCTGACGGTATTGAATTTATGACATTGAATTTAAGACTTTTGTGCTCATGTCATGAAGCTTGTTAGGTAGTTAACATGTCTCCTTTTTAATTTTTTTTTTAATTCTTGATCTTTGTAACCTAGCAGTTTTTCTCAGTGAAAGATTTATAGTGAGGATGGGGGAAGACTTGCAGTTATCTCCTGATAGATAGCACTCCTTGATTTCCTTTTATGCATCTCTCAAATTAGATATTCTGCACCTTAATCACAACATCATCTTACTTACTTTATCTTTAAAGAGTATAAGCACTGTGATTATAAATTAACATAGAAATACCATCAGATCTTCTGCCTCAGGGCTTGTCTTTGTTTCTGACTCAAGCATTGCTCCACGGTCAAGTCCTGTCCAGAGAAAAAAGCTGCTTAATTGAATCCAGTGGGGGCTGCAGTTCGGATGGGCTGTTCTGTCTGGAGGCAGAGCTGGAGCTGGTGTTAACCACAGCCCTGTTTCCCTGGGGACTGGACACAGGTGACTCTGCCTGCAGCTGTACCAGGGCTGCCAGGAAACGTGCAGGCCCCCAAAGTGCTGTGTGGGTCAAAATTAAATGCTTGCACTTTGGAGGGCAGATCATGGAGTTTTGGACTGCTAGGTATGTTGACTCCTAGGTCTGTGGCTTTTTCCACCCGCTGGTTGCTCAGGACGCCATGTGGAGCAGTGCCAGCCCCCCCGAGCCCCTCTGGCTGCCGGCAGCACATCCACCTGCCTGGCACTGGCAGTGCTTGCACTGGAAGGGGATGTCAGGTCTGGCCTGGGCTGAGATCCTTTGAATTTTCTGCCCTACTTCCCCATGAGCTGGCTGATGCCAAGGGGAAGGGCTGTCTGACCCATCCTGTCCCTTGGGAAAAGCTGAGGACCCAACTTTGCCTGTCCCTCTTTTGAGGCCGGAAGTTGAACCTGGCCCTTCCTGGAGCTTTATATGCTTTTTGTACTGCCCATTGGGACTCTTCAAACCCATATTCTCTAAAATACTAAAAACTCCCAAACTTTGATAGCTTTTACATCCCTGCAAGACCTGCCATCCTTTAAACACCTAAACTTCCCTTTACTCCCAGTGGCTACTGGCACCATTGCACAGTAATGTCCCAAATATTAAAATGTCCCTATATGTATTTTTTGCCTCTGTTGCTTTGGTGCTGTTATCGTTGGTATAATAAGATGCTGTAGACCAATTTGCTAAATAAATATTCTTTACACTGCTGTGGTGTGGTTGCCTTTTCTGCATGCTTATGCTTGCAAATAAATATATTTGTCCCTGAAGAAAATTTCTGGGGTCTTTCTAGGGCACTGTCAGTCTGTCATCCTCCCTTTGCAATGTGTTGGTTAATGTTGGTTAATCAAACGTAACAGGGATGCAGGTCTCAAAGATGCAAGACACCTGAAAGCTTGATGGAAATTTGTAGCCAGCAGAGTAAGAGGACCCAGGGTCGTGCCATCACTGAAACTGAAGGCAGTCAGATGAGCTCAGCTGTTTATTACCCTAGGAGAACACAGAGAGGGGCGGCCCTGCACACGCCCCAGGCACAGAAACTCTTTAGCAAGACTCTGCTGTACCCTACAGACACTGAGGAATGCAGCAATGAGGGACTGATCCCCACTGAGAACAGTTTTCATTTCACTGATGAAAATAAAAGCCAGTCTCCTGCCACAGGGTGCTGGGCACCAGCGCATGGCTGTCCTGGGGCTTGGTTCATGGTCAGGATGGCCTGGGGAATGTCTGACCCTGTCCTGGGGGAGCAGAGGTTGGCAGTGATGGGGAGAGAGGCCTCTCCACTGGGGTGGGCATAGATGAGTGGCGGTGGGGGTCCCCAGGGGAACAGGGGTGCCCCAGCACCACTGGCTTCTGCTCCCACCCTTCCACCAAAGCCCTTAGGAGCAGCAGTGGGGTTTGGGTTTCTAGTCATATCTAGAAGAATATTTGTTGTCCTGGATTCATAACCAATTCTTCTGGTGACCATCAGAGGTCAGTGGCTTTTAAGCCAAAGTCCCTGAAGTTTTTCTTCATCTCTTGAATAAAGAGGAGCTGTCTGTAAAGGGCAGCTGCAAAGAAAGAACATAGTGATCCCTGTGGGAATAAATTGTCAGAAGAAGGAGGCTGAAGGCAATAATACAAAGCCTTTGAAGACCTGCAGGGCTGAACTGCAGTGGTGTGAGCTGGGTGGAAGGTGGCTGAGGGCACTTGTTTTTCCCCTTGCCTGAAGCTAGCCTTGGGGCAAAGCCCTTTCCAGGCACCAGCCCTGGCAGAGACCAGTTTGGGGCCAGGTACAGAGAGATGTGGGAGATTCTCAGCCATAAACAGGCTTCTTTGTTACCTTCAATGAGATTTTTATTGTTGTTAGGAAAACTCTTCCCATGAGATCTTAACTTTCATGCTGTGCTCTATCCAAGTGTCTTTAAATATCAGATGATTTATTTCTATATTTTCACTTGTCCTCCATGGGAATGACAAGGATTTTAATGTAGTACAGAAAATCCTTTGAGATCTTCAAATTAGAAGAGCTCTAATGGAATAGTTCTTTTTTTTAAGCATAAAATGATGTGTTTGTAACTGTAATTGATGATATCTTCATGAACCGAGTTAAATAAAGTGAATCAGGTAAACAAAGTACTTTGTCTTGCTCAAATGTATTGTTGCAAAACCAAGAATAAAACATATCTGTAACATAATTAATATGAATTTGTTTTACCAAAAAGAAACACTTTTACTGAAATGGCAATATTTTAATTTTGTGCATCATCATGAAATCACTTTAAATTTAATTTAATTTAATTTAATTTCTGTATGAAATTTGCATTTGTGTCATGTTCTGTGGAAATGAGATCATTATTCCACTGGGTGAAGAGTTACCAAAATGGTCCTGGTGAGGTGAGAATTTGGCCTTGAATTAATTCTAATGCAATTGTAACTGAGTATTTTTAGGTAAAAGCAGTGATGCCAGAGAAACATGCCAACTTAGATAATATTTAATACTTGAAGTCCAAAGCTGATCCAGACACCACTTTCCAATTTCCCTTCCTGCAATCTGCCTGCCCTCTGCCAAGCACTGGTGTGTGATTAATTGACTGACACGAAGTCTGTTATTTACATTGCAGATATATTGTAAGTAGACTCCAGGTGAAGCTCACAGCATGCTGCATATTTACTGCCATATGTTCAGGAGGTTGTGAACAGAAAAAAGTAAGTCTAAAGCCAGAGGAGGTATTAGAGGACACAATAGAAAAGCTAATTATAAAAGCCTTCAAAAGCAGTCCCTGCTTCACCGTTTGATGTCCCAATATGTAATTACAGAGAACTAGGAAATAGGGGAAGATAATAAAAGGAAGATAATAAAGGGAAGATATAAAAACCAGGGCATGCTACTTTGTGAGAGAAGAGGAAAACAGAGCTCCCAACGCATTTCTCCTTTAGGTGTTGGAAAAGAGGGAAGGCTGTGAAAGGAAGATGGAGGGGGCAGGTGTCCTGGATGGTATAGACAGGGGAGGTGTGAGCTCAGGGGGAACGGGCAAGCTTTGTTAGTGCTGTTTTTTGACGTAAACTGGTGTTTCACCCTCCTGAAGGGGCTTTGTACCAGGTGGGATGGCCAGAAAGGGAGTGCTGGAGCCAGCAGCTGTATCATCCCTATTAGCAAACAGTAATTTGTTCCCTTTAAGCAAGGACAGCATGGGAGGAAATCACCCCACAGGATTCCGCCCTTGTTTTAAAGCCCATTATGAGCTGCCTGCGCAAGTAGAAAATATTCCTCTGCATCTGTTACTGTACCCCGTACTAATGTATATATTTTCCTCGCTATTTGTATCACTTCTGAGTTAGGCTTCCACCATGGGGGTCACAGCGTGTCTCCTATTGTTTCATGGAGTGGCTGGTAAGGGTAGTATACTGAGGGTTTTAAATTTCGATAGAATAGAAGAAAAATATGTGTCTGAATCCTAGCTTTAAATCTACATGTATACTAGTAGATCAGTGTTTCTTAGAAAAACAAAGGTGCTGCCCTGCATTTCTATCAGCTACACATGCAGTGGGGAGCTGGGGGTCAGGACACTCTCAGGCACATAAAGCAGCTTCTGGCTGGCTGACGCAGGAAGGTGCAGGCAACGTGGGGGGCTGGAAATGACAGCTCTAATTTTTCTCCAGGGCTTGAGGGAGAATGTCTTCACTCACACCTCAAAGGGCCTTCCCCAACACACAGCTCAATTATTTGGATGGTAAGCTGATTAGAGGATTTGAAACCAATCATCCAAAAATGGTTGATGCCAGCCTCCAACTGACACATCGACTTACTCTCAATGAGGGCAGAGATGAGACACATTTCAAATTATGATTGTGTAGAAGGGTTTCAAATGCCTTCAGAAAGTGTGTCGTAGTGAGCAGGGTGAGCAGGCAGCAAGTGGCTCTTCAACTTTCCTTTGTGTTCGTTCTGGTTGGTGCTGGAGGTTTGTGTGATGCCAAGGGGTGCTCATGTGCTGTGCCTGCTCCCGCTCCATCCTGGTGAGCAGCTGGGCTCAGGGGGCACAGGGCTCCGGGGGCACAGGGCTCCTGCTCCATCCTGGTGAGCAGCTGGGCTCAGGGGGCACAGGGATCCGGGGGCACAGGGCTCCTGCTCCATCCTGGCACGTGGCTGGGCTCCGGGGGCACAGGGCTCCAGGGGCACAGGGCTCCGGGGGCCCAGGGCTCCAGGGGCACAGGGCTCCCACTCC
>VZRQ01003112.1:2303523-2347398 GCA_013397975.1 Machaerirhynchus nigripectus | reverse complement strand
GGGCTCCTGCTCCATCCTGGTGGGCAGTTGGGCTCCGGGGGCACAGGGCTCCAGGGGCACAGGGTTCCTTCTCCATCCTAGTGGGCAGCTGGGCTCCAGGGGCACAGGGCTCCCCAGGCTGCCTCTTCCTGGAAGGCAAGAAAGGTGTTTGCTCAGGAAGAGAAAACAGGAAAAGACAATTGTGTTGGTTGAGTGAGAGGGCAAGCTGGAAAAGGTGCCAAGAAGATTGGATGCTTAAAGTACCTACTTGTCTACTCCCTGCTCTCCTTTAAAGAACCTCCAAAATTTCCTAAGTAAAAATTTCCAAATTCCCTCTTTTTTGCAAAATTTCAATTTCTTAGCAGATTTGCAACCTGACTTTGCAACAATGATTTACACAAGTAAGCCTGCAGATTTGATGGGAGCAGTAAGGTTTACATATGAATGGAAATCCTGAGAACATGAACCATAAAAATTGCAGATTTTTAAAAATAATATTTTGCTATGAATCATTACTGGATGATTAGATATATATTTGTCCATAGTCTGTGGACAACTTAATGTTTAAGACATATTTCCTTACTTTTATAATTACATTCTGAACGGCAAATTTGCAATGATAAAATCTTGCTTTAAATGTATCCTTATTGCTGAAATTAATATACCCATTATTATATTTGTTGCACATTAAATTTTAAAAAGCATTTTTTAGTTGTTAAAAAAAAATGAGTAAGAGAAAGCACATACAATGTCAAAGGTGACAAAGAGACGAGCCCAGCCATGGAGGTGAGTGGTCGGGGACAGAGAGCTCCTTTGCTTAGTACTTGCATAGTGCTGAGCACTTACATCTGTAGTCATCCTTTTCTGCTTTAACCTTGCTCAAAGCTGTGGTTCAGCTTCCTTCTCTGTTCCTGCAGGAACTGCTCTCAGTTTCCAAGATGTCAGGCTTGATGTGGACTGCCTCAGATTCTAAATACTTATTGCATGTGCTGATGAGGTGTTCAAGGGTTTCCAGCACATATGAGTGCAGATGAATTTAATGTGAATCCTGGTGCTTAAATCTTTGCAAAATTCAGATTTTAGATATTCTATATGGACGCTTAAAGACTTAGAGCCCTGGAGTGGCCAAACAGGCAGGGGAATGAAGGGGCACCTTTCTCTGGGTACTGATTTTTCAGAGGACTTAGAGAAACAGTAGTTTTCAGATGTTTACCTTTTGGTTGTGTTTAGTTGAAATCAGCTAGTGGGATCAACAGTGAGTGAGAGACATGTTGGAGAAACACACTTGTGATTCTGTTATGCTGTTTTCTGTATGGAAATGAGACTTACCCAAATGTGCCTTGCTGGACTGCTTTCTCTTAGATGACAGGAAGCAGAAAGGAGTGAAAAAAACTCATGTTCAGATTTAAAAGGAAGCTACAAGGGTAGGTAAATAGAATTTTAGATTTCAAAGTGAGTTTGTTCTGATTGAACACACAGAAAGCAAAGGTGGGACAAGGAAAGAGCAAGATTTCTGTGATCTACAAATTACCTTGAAGCCAATAATACAGAAAAAGAGACATAAAAGACATTAATGAAAATTTTTGTGCAAAAGTGTAACAGTTTTACTTGTATATCTCATACATACTTGTGTCTCACGGACATAATTTGCATATATTTTTAAATATTTTGTTGTCTGGTGAGATTAAATTGAAGAGCAAGGTCACCCTAAACAAAATTGCCATGAAAATTTGAGAGTTCAGATAAAAAACCTACCCTCTTCATACTTTACCATGATGACTTACGTCAATGAAAAGAAATACTAATATTTTACTCAGCTGTAAAATGGCCCTGGGCAAGGGGCTGAGTAGAGTTTTACAGGCCCAGGTGAAGAATACTGAAGAGAAACAGCTTTTTCGTATAAGAAGCAAGATTACAATCATTGAGGTGAAAGGAGATAGAGGATGAGAACCTGACCACGTGTAATGGCTGTATATATTTGAATGTGTTCTCTGAGATTGCTGGGTGCCTGGAGTGGGATGGATATATCCAGTAGTAAAAATGTGGTTGTAATAGTTTTCCTTTACAGAATAGTGTCTGACCTACCTGGTGTTTTAAAATCCATTGAGGCTCTTTTTAGGACACTTTGTCACACCTTAAGAAAACCATTTTTCTGAGCACTTGTACCAAAGTGAAAATAATTCTACTGACACTTGAAATACTCTTTCAGTATGAAACTCTGAAAGGGCAGTTTAGTTTTAGCACTAACTGGCCTGATTTTCAAAGGCATTTCATCCTTACAATTAGTTAAACCCTTAAACCAGTTAACTGCAGGTGGTTATATTTGCTAATCAGATGGATAATTATTATACATTGTTAAAAGAAAGACAGCTGCAATTGCTATAGACGATTGTTAGGAGTTTTTTTAGCATGACAATGAATTGCAGCACCTGCCATCCCAGTATGTTTTACAATTTTGCTACTGGTATTATTTCCTAGACCCCCCATAGCACAGAATTATCTACACTAGAATGATCTAGTGCTCTAGCTGGAACTTGAAGGCATTTTCAGTTCATGTGCCTTGTTGAATTTGCTTATAACTTTCCAACAACCTTACCTTTTAGATCAATGTTTATTAAAGGTTTGCTTTCATTAAAATGGTGCATAGATGTTTTGCAGATTTATGTATTGCTACTTCTAATTATTGGCCAATTTGAGAAAGATCTTCACTTGCTGAAAGAAAATCAGATTTCAGATCAGTAGTTTAGACTTCTGTGGTTCTGCACGTGTGTAACTCAGAGACTGCCTGCTGGGACCTGCAGGTTTCCTCCACTTTATGATTAGATCTGACAAGTTTGAAGGAATTTGTTTTGCAAGCAAAAGACTTAGTTATGCATAAATGGCATAGATATGTCTTTGCTGTGCTATAGATGTGGTATTTATTTCCATATTTGGTTTTTTTTAATATATATATATATGTGTGTGCACATTAGTCACTTTCCATTCACCCTTAGTTTAACTTCTGCCAATCCCTGCCTTAAGATATGGCCTAGATACAGCAATCTGGCCAGGGAAAGCTACTTGTTTCACCTCTCACACAAAAAACAACACCCGTAAATATAAATTGGTGAGGATGAGTGTATTTGATAAAGCTGTGCTTTCATTGCCACCTGGATATGCTTCTGCTGGCTGCTTACCATTTTTCAGGTCAGTTTGTGAAGAGCACGATGAATCTGCTGTAACATCTATGGTGCTTGCCCGTGATAAAAGGTAATAAGTATTTAAAATATCTTCATTTAGCTCTCTGCACCTCATGGAAAGTGGATTCTCTATACTTCTCCTTCTCTACAGCTTATCCATGTGGTGTGATCCATTGCAATAATTTCTTATTTATGATTGTTGGTTTGGAGAGTGAATCCTGATGCTTACAAAGAACTATTTGCTGCTCCTTGCTTAAGTGTAAAATCACTGAGCAGAGACCCTTCTTTGTCCTTACAGCTTTTTCTACTCTAACATTACCTACATCTCATGCTTGACCTTTACAACCACAGTTCCCATCTTTATTTTCATTATTATCTTTACTATCTGTAGCTTTTTAGTAGCAGTTTGCAAATGGATGGACTGCTGTCTCAAATGCACTGAAATTTTAGTGGCTAAGATTCCCCTGAGATCCAGGGCCTCTGGGGGAGGGTGAGTGACTCTTTGTCCTTTCTTGCTGCCTTTGTGTTTCTGCCCAGAGAGGCACGAGAGCACCACTCGCAATGGCCAGGATCTTGAGAAACTACATCTCAATGCACCTAATTTTTAATGTATTACAAGTCTATTGTCTTATAAAGGTTTGGAGGGTTTTTTTCCTTCCATTCTTAAATCTGAAAAGGTAGCAGATTGTGTAATTCCTTAATTGTCTGAATCTCTGTCTCAAATTTTTATCACTTTCAATCAAAACCTGTTTTCTTGTATTTCAAGGGGACAAGTTATCTCCCCAGCCTGGTCAGCAGCATACACAGTTAATTAGGGGTTCACCTCTTAGCTTTTTTCCTATGTCTGCTGAAAAAATAGTGATGTCTGAACCTGTATCCACTGTCCTTTCATTTTTCATTTTACTGGAAAGCTTCCTTTCTCTGATACTGTTCTGCAAGTCCAAGTTCACTGTGTAGGTGCTTCTGTTGTTCTATAATAATTTGGAGTTTTTTTGGTAATTCTTTAATCTCTTTCTCAATGTGATTGTTCATTTGTTCAGGTTTGTGTTAGAGTTTCTCCTTCTTAGCGTATTTCAAGTTAGTCCAGATTTTCCACCTGTCCTGTTTTTGGGAGAAACTTTGTGCAGTCGGGTCAGGTTGGTTAATTGGTTAAATTCACCATTCTGTCCTGAAAATTCCCCAACTCTGCCATGGCTGTCTCAATAAGAACCCCATCTATCTGTAAGGGACTCCCTGACTTTTCTGGCAAAAACTCAAATGTTTCTAGAAATTATTTTATGCCAGCTTTTGTTCATCATTTTGGTTTGGTTTTAAACTCCTTCTGAACTCTTGGTCAAGGGTCACTTGGATTTCTTGTGACGTGTCTATTACTTGCACATTTTTGATGCAATGGATATAATGCCTCTCCATCGATAGTAGATCCAACTGAGATTTCCTCTTCTCAGGATCATATGAATCACTTGCAGTAAGAAAAGAAATTGGTAACTCCCATTTTTCTCTTTAATTATCTCCTCCTTATTCTAAGGAAGTCTTCTTTCCTTGAGTGTATGGGGACATGAGATGATCTCTGAGTGATTTTCTTGAGCAACATGAGAGAGTCTCTGGCCATCACAGGGCCTTGCCATCAGCTAAGTGTTTTGGCCTCACAGCTGTGAGATTGTGTCCTTACAGATTCTTTCATGCCTTTTCTCTGGACTTCCCCATACTTCCCTCTCTGTTTTTCATAGAAACACGACCCTTCACAAAGCAATTACCTGCAGTAGTTTCATGTGTCTATGTTTGCTCTTAGACAATGATGTTCAGCACTGGGAATGAAGGACCCACTTTTGGTTTAAGAGGTTCTGTAAAGGACTCTGGCTGCTGCTTACAAGCATCTCATCAGAGGGTGGAATTATTGCCACTTTTGGAGTTCACTTACCAGCAATATTGTGAAATCATCGAAGGGTAATCTCTGGGGCAGGTCTTTGTGCATGTGGAAGATCTGGCTGTTTGAGGCTTCTAGGAGTGAGTGTGGGTTAGCAGGACCACAGAGTGGTGCAAGGACTGAACTGGGGCATCTCTGTTCCTTTTGCTGTGTATGAGCAATTGTGGCAGGTTTGGTTACTAGAAACATAATGCTGTTAAAGGATGAGGCTTAGTTTTCTTCAGAAATAAATGGAGAATAAAGGTTTGAGAGCTCGTCCTGATTTTGTTCTTGTTATTGTTGTTTAGGGGTAGGTTTTGTTGAATTTGTTGTTTTTAAAAATAACTCATATGGGAGCCAGGCTGTGTCTTAGGTAATGACAGACATATACTGATTTTTATGTGCTGTCTCTTCAGTTATAATTGCTGTGGTTCTCTTTGAAACTGCCATGCTATAAACTTAATACTACTGGTAAATTCAGTGTTGTTGTCTGCAATGAAAATTTGGGCACAACCATGCAAAATGAGAGTGATATATTGAATTTACACTAATTGAGAAGGGGCAAAGGGATGGGTGGGAGTTCAGGTGATGCAGAGTCTGAACTCCAAACTGTCAAAGTGATATGGAAATGAGCACGTGTTCATAGCAGAGGCTTTATGCTGTTTGTTGTCCTCTTACAATTTCCATCAAACCTCGACAGTTTTGTAGGGTGTTGTTGAAGTGTTTTAACTAGGAATTTTCCAAGTAATTTTTACTTTATTTAGAGGTAATAAAGCAGAGAATCTCAGAAATATGTTTACAATCAAAGCAAGCTTTTTAATAAGGCAATCAGCATTATATGTGACTCTCTTCTAAAAAAGGTCTTCATGTCCTCATTTTCAACTTTAATGTACTTTTAAACCCTGTATTTTAAAACTACTCATAAATTAGTATACAGTTCTTGTACTTAAAATTGCCATTATTGGCAGCAGTGAAAAAAAATTCAGAGTACTTGCTTTTTACAGTGACGGAATTTGTGGTCAGCTAAATATCTCCATCTATATATATATATTGCTTACCACAGCTGGTGTTTTGGAGAAGACTTACTTTTCTAACACACTAACATTAATATGCTGCAATGTCTAAAATGCCTTCAGTATGCCATTTACACTCATCTGAGAGATTTCACAAAAGTATGATATTAGTAAGCCTTCATGAGTAATCCATCATGCCTAGGAGACTTAATCAGATTGGGCATGTACTTACCCCTGGCTTAATAATTGTTACTTGCATTATTACTGTCCTTATTTCTGTTTCATCTGTGGTGAAAATGTTCAGAATTTCAGTTGTAGTTCAAGACATTATAATCGTGGTTCTCCACAAAACACAGCACAAAACCTACAGCCACAATTCAGATTTTATGTGTAGTAAAATCTCTTGCTATTCCTTTTAAAGGACTCTACAAAAGTTTAATATTTCTTCAGGACTGTTGAGGTAGCAGCATTAAATATTAAAACATTTAAATGTGCAGAACTGATTAATTCAGAATATATCAGAGCTGCTCATAAATGTTTAATATCTGTATTTTGCCTGATTGGATATAATTTAAGCTATGTGCTTCTTCCAGCACTCTATGACCAGGTACTCATCTTTTATTTCTGGGAATGGTTTAAACATCATTCTTTTTATTACAGGTTAATATTAATGCCTCAACCTTCAGCTGTTATTGTTCATTCTTTCATAGAACCTACTTCAAAATTGATCACCTGAAGTCTGAGAGCAGCTGTTAAAGTTCTTTTAAAGTGTACATTTCACAAAAATATGGTTCAGTTAAAATTTGTACAACCTCTGTAGGATGAAAGCTGAAATTTTGTCTTTGCAACATTTATGCATTTCCTTAGAAAAGCAGAAATATTTGAGGGGAAGATTGGGACTATGCAAGTCCTGGATCTAGTCTGAGGTTAAACTTGGACCAGGTTGTAGCTGTGTTAGTTCACAATGAACAAATTACACTAAAAAGCTGAAGAATGAGTGTCGGTATCTCTGAGGCAGGTGGGATGTTGGCATGTGGCTGCTGAACCACAAATCGATCAAACACCCAACTGTAGTGGTGGGACAGCCTCATGTGTTAACTGGTGGCATACGAAACATAAAAATCTGTATGGAAGGCTATAGATCTATTTGAGACCTAGCCCTAAGTCTGGTCTTATCCCCAAATACCAGTATCATTTATCTCCCAGTTTACAACACCAGTGCTGTTAAAACAAATCAGCAAATCCTATACCGACAAATTCTTAACCAAGTTTTTGTTCCCCAAAAGCTACGTTCTGCAACAGTGCTCTGCCTGGGAGTATTTCCTCCCCTGGGATTGGTACAATGAAGAGGGAGGGATGGGCCTCATTTTTTAGCTGTTCATTCTGCAAGGCCCCCACCAGGGCAGTGCTCCACCGGGCTGGAAGGAAAACAAAAACTCCGTAGGAGCATCTGTCCCAAAGCATACATGGTTTTGCATCACTCACCAGGAAGCATGCTTAGCATACAGCATTAGCAGTGCTCCATACTAGTTCATTTTCTTGCTTAACATGCTTTAAATTATCTTCATTGCATTTAGTGCTTTATCCTGATCTCTCTGAAGTTAATGGCTGAAGCGCCATTGCTTGTAATGAGGCCCAGCTGCCTGAGAATGCCTCAAATATAATAAAAGGACTGCCAAGCAATTTGCTGTGGTCCAAGGTAGAAACCTTGCTTTGATGCAGTGCTTTTCCCGTTTGAAGAGTGCTTCTCTACAGTACGAAGCAGAATTCTGGTTGCTGCAAAAATCAGACTTGAAGTTTAACAGGGAAGAGGATGAGCTCAGCAATGGTAGAGGTTAATACCCTGTTGTGCATCCAAAAATATCTGTTCCAAGAGTGTTTTCTTGACTTAAATGGCTTGAATTTTTTGCTGTCTGACTTTCTGAGGTAGTTAGATGTAATATGTCTCTGTAGCACGTATTTCTCCTTGCCCTTGGAAACCTGTGGGAATGCTAAGGAGAGCAGGTTGCACACTCTGTCTCATTACAGAGATGTGGGATATGGAAGCTGTCCTTGAGTGAGAAAGTGGAAGTCTAAAACCAGTATAAATCGTATATATAATATAACTTTTTTTTCTGAGGTATTTCAGAGGTAGATCTCATCTTTAACTCTGAGACAAGTGCTGCAGCTCTACACTAGTGTGCTCAGAGATGCTGCCTAAGGATAGCTTGGTTTCTTTTTGACTTTGTTCTTCAAGACTTGAGGAACTGCCAAGTTCTCCCTGCTTTTGACAGGATAATATAAACAGCAAAATGAGTACGTTGCCCAAACTGCTTTTGTATGTGAATTCACAGGAAAACTGTGTTTAGTCATGTTTCAGGGTTAGCAATAAGGAAAAATATGTCAGATGTGAAAGAGAAAAAAGAAGTCATAAGGAGGCATTACAACACTCAAGTAGAGGCAAAGTGCCCCTTTGCTCTCTAGGAAATGGAATAAAAACAGTTCCAACAAGAATAATTTATAATAGAAAATGCAGTTTATGCAGAATGAAAACCTTACTTGGAAAAAATCTGCCATTTTTCTTGATTTTTTTTTTATTTGGAAAACAAAATTTTGGAAAAGGGGAGTTTGAGTCAAATAAAATGGGGTTTTTTTTACTTTTGTTTTCAAGTTCATTGAATTGAATATGAAATTCACATTGTTCTTTGTCACCTCAAAACTAAATTGCATTTTTTTGGCATGTAGTACCACAAAATCTATGATTAGGATCTTACTGCCTTTACTCTATTGGAAGGTCAGATGTATTAACTAGACTGTAAAAGTTGAAGCATAGTGAAGTGCCCCCCCCCCCAAGCTGGAGGGAGCACCTGGCACAAAGCGTTTGGAAAGGACAATAAAATGTTGATTTAGATTAAAATAGGGGTTTTTTTCATTTCAGTTTAACAAGATGAACTGAAATATTCAATTCCAAGCTGAAATGATACTGGAGAGGATCAAAGTATTCGATTTTCATTGAAAATGGCATAGTAAGACTATTGTATCATTTATGAATTTCTAAGCATTTCAGCCTTCGAAAAGCCCATCATTATTCCCTCTTTTCATATTAAAGATAACAATAAATGTTCAAATAATATCGTCACTGCACTATTTCTATTATTTATTGAAGCAAAATTGCAAAGTCCAAGTTTCTTAAGATTTTGGGTATGAGAATGCATTTGCCTCTGAACTAATGTGGTGAAATATGTACAGGGGTGGATTCCTAAAACGCCCTTTGTTTGGATTTTTAAATGTATTTCCCTCCATGCTTGCCAACTGCTGCCTTTTCCATGTTTTGAAAGTTCAGTGTACAGTGCATCCCAGCTGATGCACAGACCACACTCATATCCAGATCCATCTTTCTGTGCTCTGCTTACCTGATTCTTCTTACTCATTCTCCTGTGTGCAACACTGAGAGGGTTAGGCAGATGTCAGAGTCATTCTTTGAATCAACTGTGAAATTTAAAAGACAGAAGTGGAAGACAGTATTGAATATATGGTTCCCCAGAAGCATGCTACTTATATTTATTTATAGCTAATTTCTTCATAGCTAGGTCTTTATGAGGTATGAAGTGGCATGATATTGGTGTCTGGCCATTCCTCTGAGCTTTAGTTAGTGAATTAAAGGGAGACATTGAGGGTGAACGGGAGACTTCTGTCATTTTTTCTCAAAATGTTTGACTTCTCAGAGTCTACCTTCGAACAGCTGTGGTAAAACCAATGTAGAGTCTTCCCCTGTGCAGAAAGTTTCTCTTATTTTCTCTTATTCAAGGTACTGCAGATTGACAGTGATGTTACTTGTTGAGCCAGGAGCTGGAACAGAATGTTAAATGCTCCTCTTCCATATTTAGGCACTTGTTTCTTTTCACCGGTTGCTCAGAATTTTTTCCAAGTGTAGGTATCTGCTGGTGAAAATGCGTGGAGGATTTTCTCCTCCTAGTTGTTCTGTGGAAAAGGATGTTGAGGTTTATACCCATCACAATGTATTGGTGTCACTTCTGCCTTGACCTTAGTAATTCCTGAGAGGAATCTGAAAGAAGTGTCTCTAATTTTGCACAGGAACAGGGGTTTGGAAGAACTTCACTGTTTAGGTAAGATGTTGACCAGCTGGTACACTTGTATTAATGGCCTATATTATTATAGGTGTCTGGTGTTTCTGGGGACTTATTTGGTGATAATACTCATTCAGTGATGTAAAGACATGCCATGGAACAGGAGACAGAATGACCAACCGGGGTCTATGGATTTAACTGTGTTCCCAGTGTTATGTTGTGCTTGTCCCAGCAGTGATGTTTGGATCAAGTATACTTGATTAACTTTGCCACTTGTTTGTTTAACTTGGTTTGTTGGGGGTTTTTTGAGGGTGGCTGTTTGGCTTCTTTGTTTCACTCTTAAAATTTTCATTGACAAACTGATGAGGAAATACTAGGAAGATAAAAAACCTCTCTATTGTTTTTTCTGGCAGAGATCTGCTAGTTATCATGGCTCTTGGCTAGCTTGGCTTTTTGCTGAGGATACCAATACAAGTTATTCTGGCAATTAGTTTAGTTCTTCCTGTCACTAATAACCTCTTGTCTAGGAGAGCGGCTGTGGAGTTTGCACAGCTTAGCCTGTCAGGTGACTGACTTTCTCACAGTGTAGCTCTTCTTTTTGAGCCTTTTAAAATATATTTACCATTTTAGCCCTTTCCCCCTCCTACAATAATATGCAGAACATCACCTTTTCTGGAGGTACTTCTTAGTAATTGTCTCCTGTGGGACATGAAGACCTCTGTGACACAACAGTGCACAAGCCAGGGAGCTGTAAGCTTGCAGCAATCCAAGGCAGGCGGCTGTGGGATTCATTTTCCAGAGAGCCAAGTGCCTCTTTTTGTTCTAACAAGATATGAGTCATAGCAGGGACATGGCTGTGAATACTTATCGCTTTCACTGGGATGTGCAGAGAAGAAGGAATTCCAGCATGGAAAGAGGACATGAAATGATTTGTTAAAAATCTGTTATTTGCTTGGGGAATTTGTACTGGTATTATCTGGGATAGTTGTGCACACCAGGGACAACAATCATGCTGTTCCCCCTTTTTTTTTATTTTTAAGAACAGAAAGTGACCACTTGGGAATTTGCTGTATTTATAAAGTATTTAGCAAGCAACTAACTGATAATAACAAGTTCAACACAAGTCATTGTGCTGCAGTCGTATTTTTCTGTGCGTGCATGGTTTGGCTGGTTGCCTAATCAGAATGCTGGACTCAGATTTTTTTTGGTGAACATTTAGAGGTGGTAAAGTATCTGTTACCTGCCTGGAAACAGGAGTCTAGATGGAACCTTTTCTTATCCTCAGATCCAACCCTTTGCCCAAGCAAAACAGAGAGAACGCATTGTGTGGATTTCCCCCAGAGCCCTGTCAAACGTTTCATAATCACAGCCTGCTACAGTGCTGCTGTTCCAGCCCTCTGTCTTTCTTGTTTGGTAGTTGACCACTACAACAAACCTAACACAATGAACCAACAGCTCTTCCTGAAGTGATGTACCTACAGCCATACCCTTCCTGGGGCAGTTGTCAGCTACTTGGGATGCTCAGCCTTTACAAACCACACTGTGAAGAATTACACTGTAAAGGACAAGCATATGTATTGTCTGACTGCCCCCATCTCTGCCTCTGACCCATTTAGCCACATAACCATAAAGATGATACAAAGAGATGCCACTGAGCTTTAATACTGCTTTTACTTCAGGACTTCTGTTTCTTAAGCATATTATTTTCATTCTTTTGACTCACTTTTCATTAGGTATTTATGAATGTCAGAGGACTAGTGAATGTATTTCTTATTTTTTCCGATTCTTTTCCATGTTCTGATTTGAACCGTTGGAAACAGGTATTTTTAATTGATTTGGCCTTGCAGTATTAATATACAGTGTATGGTCAAAGGATTGTATTAGCATTTGTTACAGCCTAGTCATTCATATGCCAGAATTCAGTATAAATACTGCTTTAAATTTAGTGTAAACCCCACTATATTTTTCCCATATAAATCCTCATTTTACCCATTCTTTAGCTTAAAATTTCAATCAGTCTCTAGCCAATTTAGTAGTATTGTTCCAATTTATAGATGAGGGTTGTCTAGTTTTTTTTTTTTAATAGCATTCTGCACCAACTAAATGAGGGCCTGTTCTTAAGCAGAATTATTTTGTTGCATGAATCACACATACAAAATTAAATCACATTTTTGAACTCTTGTGTCCATTCCCATAATAATACAGTATGATGTATTTTGGTCCTCTTCCTTCTGTTCATGCTTCTCAGCAACTTTCAGTGCATTTAAGTCTTCACTTTTCCATGCTAATTTTCTTTATTTTCTCCCTTCTAATCAGGACTCTTGTGCACTCTTTCCCCCTTTCTCCCCAGGGTCTATAGCCAACCCTCCCAGAGCCTGAGCTGGTAACAGCTTTGGGTCTGGACAGGCCGCAATTCAGACTCTGCTGACTGTGCTGGGTACATCTGTTGTACAGGAAGGACTCTGAGATGAGCAGTTTGGGTGAGGAGGATGATGTTCTTCATACTCACACCCAGGCAGATGAATTACAAGTCTGGTATTAAAAAAAAAACCCTGTGTGTCCCTTGCACAGCTGCTATACTGGATGCCCAGCGTAGTTAGACTGCAAAGCACCAGGTTGTTTAGGGTCTCTTATTTCTGCAGTCCATTAAGCAATCTTGTTAAGCTCTGGTTTAAGGAAGATAAGCACAAGTATATTAAAGATAAATGGAGTCAGAAACTTTATTGCTCACTCTTGTTCATATCTAAACTATAAGACTATGCCAGCTTTCATTTGAATTATATCACACAAAGAACCCACTCCGAGGAGGGAGGACTGTGGTGGATGTGAAAGGAGTTTTTTTGTTGTAGCTTGATGCCTGAAGTTAAAAGTGGTCAAAATGATAATGGGAACTTATTAGGAAGGTAACAGGACCATACACCATGCTGCTTACGGTAGTAAAATTTCATGCTGTGTTACTGAAAAATGAAGGTGGGGTGGTGGGGAACACAGGCAAAAATAATACAGAATATGTGGAACAGGATATTAGGAGTGAATTTCAAAATATATCACCTTGATGCTAAGCATGAGTAAAAAAAATCATCATGTTGAACCTTAGGAATTACGAGGAAAGGAGTGAAGATGGAAACAGCAGGCATCATTTTTACCACTGGGTGTGCAATACAAAGTAATGCCCAGATTTGTATGTTATGGATGCATCTGGTTGCCTCTGCTTGGAAAAACTATAGTAAAACTAGAAGATGAGAGAGAGAGAGAACGTCTTCCTGTGTAACAGGAAGCTAAAGTAAGTTTCCTCAATTTTGAGAAAGGGATAGTTGAGAGAGCTGTGGAAGTTATCTATAAATGTTTAATTCTGTTAATAAAGCAAATGTTTCACTGATACTGAAAATACAAGGATTCAGAGAAAAGAGAGCTCAAAAATAAAGGAAAAACATAAATGGTGGAGCTCCTTGTCACCTGAAGCTGTAAAAGTATCAACTGAGTGTGGGTTCATTCAATCCCCTTGCTCTGGTCACTGATAAAGATATTAAAAAGGAATGGCCCCAGTACTGAGCCTGGAGAACACCACTTTAACTGGCCACCAACTGGAACACCACTTGCAGCTGGCCACCGCTCTTTGGGCTCAACCATCCACTTTTTCACCCAGTGAACACTGCACCTTTTCAAGCCATGGGCAGCAAGATGCTTCCTTGTTCTCCAGCATCACTTAAACTCCTGCATCCCTTAAACTCCTGCATTTCTTGGTATTTGTTTATCATAATTCATGTGTTTGTAAGAGGATTTGTATTATTTTAGCTTGAGGTAAGCGTGTTCAACAATCTGATTTTAGATGGCATGCTTCCTTAGCTAGAATTAAGACAAAAGTTCATGCAAATGTTTGGATATTACTGAGTTATAATAAATTCCTAGCAGATAATTTGCTGTCTTTCAAGCCGGCCTTCATTTTCTTTTTTTAATGCTATTGTTAATTGCATATTGAGAGAGTGTTTGTCTTATGAGAACAGCAGAATAAAAGGATTTACCAAACTCTTCTGAAAATCTGCACAGTGCAGTAATACTCAACCCTTCTAAATAATTTACTGAGAACACAGCAAACAATATGAAATTTTCATGTATGGGTATCAAACAGGCAACCTCACATAAATTTGAAAGGCATGAAAAATAAGGTTAGGCTTCAAAATGGGGGTCAATATTTTCAGGCTTAGAGTAATAAAAAGGTAATCACAACAATGTTTAATCTGATTTTAAGAAAAAACTTTTATTGGTGCATTCCATGGAAGCAGGACAGAATTTGAATTTGAAACTTAATGAGGAGAATGGTGGTTGTTGTATAAGGACACAAAACAGTTCCAGCATACACCAGTCACCAGGCTTGTTTCATGCCCTATGCAGCTGGTGAGGTCTGGGAATGACCATCATCTCTTCCCATTTTCTCCTGGGACTTTGGATAAGAGAAATAATATACTACCACACATACTACTGACAAAATACATTTCACAATCATTTGAGTCTAACTGTCATGCAAATACTGTTAAAGCATCTTTTACTGGCTTTTATGTTATGCTGATAGCTCTCATATTAACAATACTTTTTGCCCACATTTCAATAAATAATATGATTTGATTTGTGTTTCTTAAGCTAAAACTATAAATAACTGTCCTGTTCAATCATTACAGGAAATGGTATTTTGATGTTTATTCTTGTTTTGGCTGTGGTACACAATTTAATTCTGTGGCTGAATTTTTAGAGACATAGCTGGTGTACATTTTAGTGAAACAGATTTTGTTTCATATGCAGGTTATTGTGTTTACTGCTTAAATTCCACTAATACTATTCAGGCCTCTGCGAATTATCAAATGGAACAACAGACATTTGCTGATACCCTTTGGAGTGTTTTGGCACTATAAGGGCTTGCTAAGTTGCTACGCATTAATGATATATTTGGCATAACACAAGAAAGAAGATAAAGACAGTCATTGTCTCTGATGTCCTCGGGTGCTCTGGGTTCTGGGATGCTTAATTCCTGCTCAGTTCCCTCTGATGTGGGCAATAGTTGGACATTTTAACAGACATTGGAGAATTAAGTTACTCTGTGTGAATGGCTCTTGGTGGGAATAATCTCAGTTTAGCCATCTTCAGTGTTGACATCTACAGCTGAGCTTTACAGTCTAGGCTCCCTTTATAGTCAGTGAGGAGAATCAGACATTTCTGGAGTGTGATTCATCTGGTCTGTTTTAAACATCAACATTAGGGTGAGATTTACAGCCTAAATGGAGTGACATAAATAGATGTGATGTTCTCTGGAGCTTTATATAGCAGTAGCACATATTCACTGGGCCACTGACTGAAACCATCATCTTCTCCTTCCAAGAAGGCTGCCCCGAAAGGAAGAGAGGACTTGCCTCTCTCTGTGCCAGCTGGTATTCACTTCTTCCCATACAAAATGCAATGCCTGCAGCTAAGGGACAGTGGCTGGGCCACACAGGCACTGGAGTTTAGTATTTTAAAACAGTAATTTGCTGGGAAATTCAGATTTGAATCCTCTTACCTAGGTGAGAGCCTTAATTGCCCATTCATTGGTTGTAAACAGACTGCTACAACAGCAGCCAGTCTTACCACTCCTCTGTCAGGTCTCTGGGCTGTGCCAACGTGTTTGGTGATGCCAGCTGGAACAAAGCATCTCTCTGCTCAACATGGCCAAGTTTCTGGTGGCTTTGAATATGGTCAGGAATGTATTTAAGTTAGGGATTTTGATACATAGGAAGTGAGACTCTCAGGTCTTACATTGGAAGTCTGTTCACAAGTCTAACCATGGGACTCTTCACTTTTAGTGAGATGGGAGCTCTGAAGCATCTTGGACCATGTAAACAAATGTGACCAATCCTTTACAGTTTAGGAATACAAGAGTAAGCACTTTTTATAAACCCTGCTGGTGTCATTGTCACTGTTTTGTTATGAACTTTCAAAATTATAAGTAATGTCTCTGCAAACAGTTCTTTTACAAGGCTGATAGGCTACTCTTTGCATCAGTGACAGATGATGCCTCTGGATATCACGTTACGGACATCTTGCCATACATCTGAAATCTATTTTCAGTTCTCTGTTGTTCCTTACCAGTTTAGGAAAGGATTTGAAAAGCTATAAAGACACAAAGATTTAAGGGAGCATGGGGCAAAAGAACTGAAACTGTACTTTAACACAAAGCAAGGCCAGATCAGATTTTTAAGCTGTCTAGAACAAAGTTCAAAACTTGTGCATTTTTACTCTCCTCCATCCAAGAGTAATTGCTAACTGGAATTACTGGTGAGGGCATCACAGATTACAGGTGGTGATGTTCTGTACAGCTTCAAGAAAAGCTCACTGGTGTGTTATTGTGAATTAAGTGCTTTGGTTGTGGGCTTCAGAAAACCAATACCAAAGTGAGAATGCTTTCATTTGTAAGACTGCATGTCTGTTTACTTAACCATGCTGGAATGTCTTTTTTCTGCTTTCTTCTATCTGCTTGGGGAAAATCAAAACCAGTATGAGTAAGAATCCTGTGGGTTTTCTGCTTTTGTTGCTGCTGAAGGATGTGTAGACCTGTGATTCATACTGTTCTTGCATGTCTGCCTGGTGTTCATATTTGAAATAGCTGTATAATTATGAATTTCCCAATTTTGTGTTCTTTTGAAAGAGAAGTATGTATGTGAGCAGTAAAAATTAGCTTGATATCAACATGCATTTCACTAGTCTTTTAAAAATTTCTTTTTTAGTAATAAGGTTCTGAGTGCAATTCAGGATATACACTTTCTGGATTCTTGTAACAATGTATTCTCCACCATTCACTTACAAGTACATTTATCAGCCCACTATTTGGAATGCATACCTGTAAAGCTCTGCCTGAGTATTTATAGATTTCTAATCACTGTGGTGTCTTAACAGTGGCCTTTAAATAAGGCATCAGGGCTTATTCTCATCTTACTAGCAATTTAATCAGTAGTTGGCATTTCAGGAGTGGTCTGGTATTTTAAGGATTTGGACTCAGTATTATCTGTGCCCTGACGGCACTACGTGTCCAGATGGGTCACTTGTGTTTGGAATTGCATGAGGGTGGCAGAAAAGGTTCCATTGCCTGAAAAAGGGGACCAAACTTGGGAAGGGACAAAGAGCATCTTCCCTGTGTTGAGGAGACTGAGAGGAGATACAGCAGTCTACAACTTCCTCACAAGGGGCAGCAGAAGGGCAGGAGCTGATCTCTTCACTCTAGTGACCAGTGACAGGACCCGAGGGAATGGCCTGAAGTTGTCTTAGGGGAGGTTTAGGTTGGATATTAGGAAAAGTTTCTTCACCTAGAGGGTGGTTGGGCACTGGAACAGGCTCCACAAGGAAGTGGTCACAGCACCAGCCTGACGGAGTTCAAGAGGTGTTTGGACAATGCTCTTGGGTACATGGTGTGACTCTTGAGGATGGTGCTGTGCAGGGCCAGGAGCCAGACTTTGATGATTCTTGTGGGTCCCTTTCAATTCAGCATATTCTGCGAATGTAGTGTGATGCTGACAGTCTTTGCTGTATTGGTGTTAGTGCCCATTCCTTTTGCAGGATCCTGCAGCACTGTGAAGGCACAGAGGCCTCTCTGAACAGTGCCATTGCACACCTGACTTGCAGAGGCTGGTATATTTTTTTAGGAGTGAAGCCAAAAAAACCCCCAAAGCATTACTTCAGCATAAATAATTTATTCCCTAAGATGAAGGTTTCCAGCCATGACTCAGGTGTGTGATGATGCAATAGTACAGTGTTACAGGGAACTGGCTTTGACCTTGAGAAGAACTTAAAAAAGTGCCTGTCATTGCTTTGATGAAAGAAAGCCTCATTTCAGGAAGTCAATTGTTTGTGGTGATCCCATTTTACATACTATAATTATTTTCTGTTTTCTTTATGGTATACAAAAATGTATACACTGTGGCTATGTCTTGGCTCACTTAAGAAGTGTGTGGGATATCAAAGACCTTTGCCTTTATCAGTTCCTTCTGTGATTTATCAATACTCTGTGATAGTCATCAACAGCAGCCGCAAATTCTGTGGAATTTCTGTATATATCAGCCCTCCTAGTCACATTTAGCTGGTGCTGAAGAGCAGCCAAAATAGGTAAGATCTGTCAGTGGCAGGTATCTCCTGAGATGATCCCCTTCCTCCACCTGGCACTCTTTCTTTTACAGTTTAGATGCACTGGCTATATTTTGAGTATTTCTAGTATCAGTCAAAATAGCTCTGCCTTTTTGGAGAGTAGATCAGTCCCTCGAGAGAATGTAAGGCAAATTTTATGCAATTACTTACACTGATTAATAGATTTCTGTAATAGTATGCGGTATGTGTGGCATAGAACACCAAAAACAGTGAAAATGATGTTCATAAGAATAGCATGAATGTCGTAGAAACACTTGACTATAAAATAATAAACTATATTAAATTAAAAAGACTATAAAATAATTTGACTATAAAATATTTTGACAGTTCAAACCCCATTTTATCTTTCCTGTTATGCTGCTACCTCCACCTATGGTATAATTTCAGCAGCATCTTTGCCAGCCTCCTTCTTCCTGACCCTCTTCCTCCTTGAGACATGTCAGCTCCTGGCATTGCCGGAGGCCCTGCTGTTCCTTGTCCCATGGGAGGCACCAACTCTAGGGCTCTCGCAGAAACTTGTCGTGCAAAATGAAAGGCTTCTCCAGAAAAGGCTGCTGCGTCCCCTCCCTTCCCAGAGGTGGTGGCATTGGCAGGATAAGGCCAGCCTGTGTGCCCGCCAAACCAGCCTTGTTAGCAACTGAGCACAGCAGCAGGCATGTGCTGAGTGTGTAGGAGCTGCAGTCCGCAACTCCCCGTGATTTTTGGTGGAAAATTGAACTGAGGGCCTCATGATTCTCAGAAACACATTTTGTGACCACAGCCACTGTAGAGAAAGAAGGGTAGGGCAAAACAGCACCAGAGGATACTTCCGTGGTGTTTCCCACCCCCAATATGATTTTTTTTTCATGGAGCCATTTCCTAGGCTTTTACAAAATAAACTGGAGTTGTTCACTAATCCATGTGTTCCTAACCACGTGTTTTGTGGACAGGAATGTTTCATATCCATCACACAAACACTGTTCACTTGGTTTAGAAGGCTGACTAAGAGTACACAGTGGACTGCTTTTGTGGCTGTTGACCAGCACGTGAGGCTGACCAACACTTCGTTGTTGGGTTTTGTACCTGGTCTCTCTTCCCAGTCACTCTGAGTCCCTCATACTGAACCTTTCTAGGGTTTCCAGGCTACAGGTGCAGATCACATCTCCTGCTTTTTATCACCTTCTCTTGGCTACTTTCTCCAGCTCTGGTCCCCTCACCCCCATTGCTCCCCACTTTTTCTCCAAAAATTTCTCTTCTCCTATTCCCTGTACTGGTTCCAGTCACCACCTCCTCCATCATAGTTCACTTTTGCCCTCAGGTCTACTTTTCTGTCTCCTAAGTTTAAGTTATTGGTGATGGTGTTCATCAGACTTTTGGAGCAATTTTGTTTTTGTGACATTTTGCACATTTCTCGGCTTTTCAAGAAGTGGGATTTTGATGAATCAAAGTTTTCTCATCAGAAGGCTTAGGCTTTTGATAAAGATCCCTCTCTTTCCCCTTTCTCTCAGCCAGCAGATACAACTTCCTGCATTAAAACACTGAGAAACTTTCCAGATCAAAACATCATCAGGAATGATACCTTCACAAAGCACTTCTGCTCCAACAAAGCAGACTGAAATAAATTTCATGGGACTTTTTTTCAGTGAGCTTTTATTAGTCAGAGAGTGCTCTAAGGGTTCTATGTGAGGACAGAGTCTCCAGAAATATTTATATACTAAAAATGAAAATGAAATACTAAAAATCAATCTCTGTTGACCATTTGTAAACTCTAATTTTTTTTAATGTATATATATATATAAAATATAACTTCTCCAAACTTGGAGGAACACTCTCACACTTCAGAGCAGAAGAGCTGATGAAAGCAAAGCACAGTGGAATTTTCCATCCAGGGCAACACATTTTCCTCTAACCTCATCTCAGAAACAAATGAAATGTTTTGATTGAAATTCCTTCTTCCTTAAGTAATTAAATCAGTCTGAGGGAGACACCATGAAAAACAAACCAACCCAAGAAGTCCAAGGGGGTAAAAAATAGCAAAGATCTCTGGAACTGAAAATAGAAGGAAGTGTTGAGCAACTCCTAAAGTAGTTACCACCTTTGCCTCTAAAATTTGCAGAGCGATGTTGTCTGATCAGTAGTTGTTCCAGAACACAGCCCTCGTGCGTTTCTTGGGAAGATGCCCTGCTGCAGCAGCCCGGAGGGCTGGCACGGGAGGCTGCTCTGGGGTGCCGGGGTCCAGCTTACCCCTGCCCAGCCACCTGGTCCCCAGTGACAGGAAGGCCTCCGCGCTGCTTCACTCACCAAATTCTCCTCCCACAGAAGGGTCTTGTTGAGGATGGAGCAGTGCCTGCTCAGGCTCTTAGGTGACAGCTGCTGCTGTGTTGCCCCTTCGGTGCCATGGAGCAGCAGTTGGGCAGTGCCAGAGCCTGCCTTGTCTGCCCAGCCCTGGGTGCTCTGTGCAGCTGTGTCCTTCCAGGTGTTTTCCAAAGTCCCAGCGGGTCACGACACTGGTCCTTGCTTTTGTAGCCCCAGATATTTGGCATTAACTACACATGGCATGAGCTGGTGTAAAGGCACAAACAAAGCCTGGTGGAGGGAAACTTCTTGTTGCTTTTGGAAGAGGAATTTAGGACCCCGCAGTAACAAGCCTAGTCCCTATATAAAATCACAGTCCTGTTGCTGGGCTATGCGTTAGCACAGGTTTCTTGTTCTTGGTCATTATCACTTGGCATTATCACACCATATTTCTTTCATTTTATGGGAATTTGATGTATTTCACCAGTGGGTGAAAAAAAAAAATCATCACTGAGAATGTCATGATTAATTTCATAGTTCTTCGAGAAAAAAAGTTATTCTGAAATGTGTGACACATGTATAATAACAGCCTAGTGCCCTGTTTTTAAAAAAATGAGCTAGAGGCATTGTGCAGTTTCCCAGAGGCTTAATGAGGGACCCATACTGTGTTGGAAATTTTTCAACAATAAAAATTGACCTATTACATGCTTATGTAAAGTGAGGGTTGACAATCACACAAGTATGTCCAAAGTCAAATACAGGCATTGTGAAATATCACTTCTTTCCCACAGAGAAACTGGTCACCTGTTCACAGTAGGCTTTTGCATTATATCCTACCCAGTAGAGAATAAGATGCTTCCCCACAGAGAAACAAAATGGCAGCAAAGTACTGGCCCAGTGCCCTTCTATCAATGCTTTTCACTGACTCTTTTGCCAAGTCTTCAAAAATAACACATAGGCATACTTTTCAACATATGTTTTGCCTCTTTGTTGGTTTAAATGCATAAAGGGCAGAAAAGGTCGTGTATTATTCACCACTTGATCATCAAAGGCAAGAAAAATTCATTGTTTGCTTGTTTGATTTTATTTTACTCTCCCTAATACATCTTTTATTTTAAAAAAATCTAGAGTCTTTTGCTGTTCTTTTAACATATATCAGAAGTAGCCTGTTCTTAAAAACTGAACATATGGCTCTGAACCTGCATCTGAATTCTGGGAAGTTTCTATTGCAAAACACTGAAATTTGGAGTCATGGGAGCAGAAAAGTTGGATTCAGGGCTTATTCAGTGTAGTACTGAATAATCAAAGAAAGGAAGATAATTAAATACGAAGAGTTGAAGGATAAATTAAACATGGTAAATATTTCTCCTCTGCTCAAAGTAAATTAAGCTACTGTCAACATTTTTATGTTTTTTAAAATATTAAACACTAAGTTTAAGCCAAACATGTACCACGGGGGAAACACTAAATGACTATTAGGATTTAGGAAACCCAGCAGTTTCTCTGCTGAATGTCTATCACCAGTGAATGTCCTAGCAGTACCTTGCTTCAGTTTCCTGGCCAGTCACTGGCTCGTGGTGTCCCCAGCAAGACAGGAAAATATAAGGAGGTAGAATGTGATTTAGGGAGTGATCAGAGTTTATCAGCAATCCCTGACAAGCACCGATCTCTCTGAGTTAAGGAAATAGAAAGGACTGAGGTACGAGGTATGAGAATGAGTGTGGTAACTGAGGCCTGGGTGCATCTCCAGCATATGAGGCTACAAATCATAAGACTCTTCTTCAGCAGCGAGAGCTTTTTGTTGTTTTATTGATCTTCATACGGCTGGTGACTGCCCAGCCCTCTGAATTGTTGAGGTCTCTCTGCAGGGCCTCTCTGCATTTGAGGGAGTCAACAGCTCCTCTCAGTTTTGTATCATCTCTGAACTTGCTCAGTATCCCCTCCAGTCCTGTGTCCAAATCGTTTATGAAGAAGTGGAAGACCACAGGGCTGAGGATGGAGCCCTGTGGAACCCCACCTGTGACAGGTCCCCAGTCTGATGTCACCCCAGTCACTGTAACCCTTTGTGCCTGACCTGTGAGCACCCATCCCATGGTGTGTTTATTGAGCCATGTGCCAGACAATCTTACAAGCCAGAAGGATCTTACAATAGAGAGTATTGAAAGCTTTGCTGAAGTTCAGAAAGATTATATCAACTGGCTTCCCTCATGGGTTACCTTCTCAAACACACCAAAGTAAAAATATGAGAATTAGTGTGTACAAGAATTAAATAAATGCTGCAAGAATTGCCAATTCTAACAAAGAACATATAGATTCAGTTGTTACTTGTAGTTGCTATTTGGATGTTTTCTGCTATTACTTAAGAATCTATTAAAAATACATTCCTGAGCTATTTAAATACACACAATCTGTAGTGTCTCGGATGCCCACATAACTTAAATGTATAACACTGTAATGAGCATGATAACCATAACTTGGCACTCTGTTTAGGTCCAGGAAGAACAGCACCATAATCCTGGTTATTTCATTGCTTTTGCTACCCTCTAATGTCTTGACAATTGCTTATAAGACATACATTCCAGTGCGTTATTTTTTAACTCATGTATTTCATGAATAGCATAGCTTATACTTCTGGCAAAGGCAATTTTCCAAGCACCAACTGAAAGTAAAAGTATCATAAATATCGGGGGAATTCAGATGTATTTACTGGACTGTATGATGGGATCCCATTCAAGAGCAAGAGCTTGCTCACAGAACATGTATAGGATCATAGCTATAATATTTACACGTATTTTATTTTCTCTCATTTCAGTGACTATTTCGACAAGTACCTTCTTTGATGGCTTACTGGTAACTGGGCTCTACACATCTACCAGTGTTCAGGCTTCCCAGAGCGTTGGTGGTTCCAGTGCTTTTGGATTTGGTAAGTCCAGTGTAATTTACCTTCTGCAACCCAGTGTAATGAATGCTTGGTTGTACAGAGGACATCAGTATCAACACAATTACTAGAACTGATTAATTTAGCCTGAGTAATCAATAATACATGGAAGTCAGTGGGAGTCAATGAGAAAAGACAGTGGTGGCTTTTAGGCAGCTTTTATTGCTTCCTGTACCGCCTTCATCTTTGCTCAGCCCTGGTATTAGTATGCTGAATTATATAAATTTTAAGAGAGAAAAGCCTCAGCAGATAAATTGTTTTAAACAGCCATTTCTAAATTGTGTGACATTTTGTATAAATGGAACCATTTAGCCAAAAGCCTCTAACTATTTCTTGGACTGAAAACCTGTTTCCTTTAAACTTATGTCAACTTACTTTTCCATTCAGCTAATAGCATCTTCATTAAAACCAGAATGCTGGGCAAGATATTTTATACAACTAATTATTTACCATGTCCAAAAACCAGAATTGCAGTAAAAGCAGTATGATAGGCTTTGCAGAATTATCATGTATTTCAGGTTCTGCTCTAGCCCTCAGCAGTAGCAGCTGTGCTAAGGACAAGCATTTTTAAAGTAATCCTGTCTAAATTTGTGCAAGTAATTGACAGCTATACCTTCTGTTTGTTATTTGGCAGCATTTTTTATATCCTTACAAATAATAGTAAGAATTGTGTTCCTTCAGTTGGAGGAACTCAGTGACCCTAACAAGCAATCTGTGGTGAAGGTACAAAACCAGGTACCAGTGGTATGGGACACCAACTGCACTGCACTTGCAGTAGCAGGTTTAAATACTAATTTGTCTTCCTGGGTCAGAATTCAGTACTTTCTTCATAATAACCTCTCATGGTACTTACTTTTGTTGTAATGCATGTAGAGCATGAGTGGTCTGGGCATTTCAGTGCCATTCAGCAGACATACATTTGCTTGTAAATGAAAGAATGTAGTAAATAGCACATTATGTAAAACTGTACTGAGGGATAATTTGAGAAGGGCTTTGCTTCTGTGGATAACACCACTGTTCAACCTCAGAATTTTTGCTCAGCCTTTCAAAGGGGAGAGCATGGCTGGCACAGGTATTTCATGCCTTGTGCAAAAGGCACTGAGAGATTCTCTTTTCTGGAAGGATTTGTGCTGCTGTTTCTCCTTTCCCACTGTACTGTTTACAGGATGAATAGGATCTGATGGAGTAAGAAAGACAGTAAGTAATTATCAATGTGAAAATTCTGGGATGGTCAAGTTACTGGCAAGCTATTACCTTGCTGTAAAATAAGTGTTTGTATCACATTGGGCAGATAATGGCAAACTCACTGAGCAAAGTATATAGGTCATATTTAATTACATATAAGCATTTAAGAATGAAAATTAAACAACATTTTAAGAACCTAAATATCTCTGCGCATTTACAAAGAATGTCTGTATTTTTCCCTAAATATGTACCTTCATTTGTAGAATAAGGCCGTTCCAGTTGATGTTTTATTGAGACAGATGTTAAAGTAACTTGCTATGCATGACAGGAAAAGCAACGTGGCCTTCTTCAACTTGCCAAGGGTCATTCTCTAGCTCTTGATGTGTTATTTTGACCATTCTGTCACTGTAAGATAACCAGCAATTAAACTGGTGACGTGTATTCTGTATCCAAAAGAAGCTCCAAGCCTACAGGCTGGAAAAATACAAAAGCCAAAGTGATGCAAAAACAGTCATGCAGAGTTGGAGCTACTTCATTTTGCTCATCAATATAAATTCTCAAATCTCATGGCTGGGGAGACCTGATGCTCTGTCTTGAGCATGCCTCCATTTATGTCAGAGAAAAAGTGCTGCCATCTCTGAATCTTTTTTTTTTACTTCCTGTGGGTAAACTGTAGGCTCAGTTGTGTTACAGTGTTAGTTACAAAGTATTTTAAATAAAAGTCTCATTTTGTTGTTTTTCTTTGCTACTCCCTAAGCTTGTATATACATTGGAAAAACAAAAAAAACAATCTGAATGTTTCATAACAGATGATGCTCTTGTGCAGTGTCTTTGAAGTCACAGTAAAAGGTCAACAGTGAAGGAAAAATGGCAATGGCTTTTAAATGCAATTTTATATGAATGCTCAATCTATGATGTACTGATGGCTCCCAGGACTAAGAACTACATAAACTTTTCCTATCTCTACCAAGCAGTGAGAGATAAGAAGGCCAGCCTCTTCCAAAAAGCATTTAGCATGTAAATGATACACTTTTAAAAATTATTTGGTGGTTTTAAAAAGTAACAATATTTTTAAATCCACCATTTTCAGTAGAAAAATAGAGAAGTCTCCACAGTATTTAATATGTGGTTTAGTAGAATAGTAGGTGGGAGTGACATAGTTTTGTTTTCTGAAGAAAACATAAAGGGCTTTCTCCAGAAACCCTGGATCCATCTGTTGTGTCATCATTTCCAATCAGCAAAGAAGCTGTTTCTCCTTTGAGGCAAGCAATTGTGATATTCAAGTTAGATTTAGCTTGCTGGAAATTATTATGTTTTTTTAATGTTGAGGACTAGTCAGGTTCAGAGACCTCAATTCAAAGATTTATGTGGTTTACCATAGATTAGATGGGGGTGGGGTGCAAAGCTGGGCCTTTAAAACCTGAAGATAGTAATATTCTGAAATTGGGTTGATAGTGGCTGCTTATGGTGCAGGGAAGAATATTTTTTCTCCTTTGCAATATTACCATTGAAATGCTCTTGTCTGTCTCACACAGGAGGTCACGCTAGATTATCATAATCTTCCAGACTGCCCAACAATTGAAGTCTCCCTAACATACATACATGTCTCTTCTGTGCTATGAGTTACTGTGTTGTGACTACAATTATCTTTTACCAATTTAGGAAGATGCTTGATGGAGACACAGTCATTGTCAGTTATCACAGTTAACCCCATGTGAAGAAGCTTTGAAGAGAAAAAGATAAAATATTTTAATTCTTAGGGTTATGTTTTCCTTCTTCTTCAGTACATATTGTGTAGGCAAAGAAATAGTTCCTGATTTCCTCTGTGGGATTATACTGACACGAAGCTTGTTGAAATTTTTATTTGGGAAACCTTCTAACAATTTTTTGGGGATAAATGTGTGAGTTTTTGGGTATAAAAGTTAATAGTAGTCATAAATAATAATGTTTTGTCCCAGACTAAACCATTTTATAGGTTCAGATTGAAGTAAAGCTAAAATTGTAAAGCTAAAATTAGAACTGGGATCAAACATAAATGTGTTGAATTTTCACTAAACAAGCTGGGACGATCCTTTGGCAAAGAAATTATCCTTAAAAGTAGCTTTTAAGAAGACTGGTTTTTATTTTTCATTAGATTCCCTGATACAACAGATACCCTCAGCTACATCTCTCGTGTCATTTCCACTCTCCTTTCCTGATCAGTGTGGTGTGTATATTCCCACATCCTTCAGTGTTGTTGGCTGAAGGGCAATCTCACTCTTTGTCTCTCCTCAGTAGCCCTCAGTTTATTCACAACCTGTCTGTGTCTGGAGACACGTTTTGTACTTCTGTGGGATCTCTTTATCCATCAGTGCTTTTCCTTTCCTCTGCTTTTGTCTCTGAGGCTTCTTATTGGTGTTTGGCCTTTTTTTTCGACAGCTTGGGTCATCTGGCTGTGCTCTGGGGTTTATCAGCCCACCACGACTAATCTCCGATACAGTCATTTAGGGGCTCTCGCTGCTTGGCTTAGTCCAAATATAAAAGAGGAAAGTGAGAGGCAGGAGTACTAAAAAAAGAAATACTATAAAGCTACAAATGTGGTGGTAGGTTTGAAGGAATGACTGCTTGCAAATGAGAGTAAGGATAAATGGTTTGGTGGGTGGTAGGGTGGTGGGTACACTCTGTAGCTTGGCAGAGGTACGACAATACCGCACGGCTCCTCCAAAGCTGTGTGCTCTGGAAAGCAGGGAGCAGGGTATCATTCCTACAATTAAAGGAGAAGATTACAGCCTAATCCCTCAGCAGCGATAAGGAGCGCTATGAGCTGAGGACCTGAATCTGTCTCATTACACAGGATCATCCCGGTGACAGGCGGGCTGAGCAGACAGATGTGCTGGGCTGCACACATCAAAGCTTGCCTTTGACCTGCCACTCACGCTGCATCTCCAGTTCTTCCCAAGGTTTTCTGGCTCCTTGGTAGCTTTTCACATGATAAATACATGACAAATTATATTTAAGTTTGGTGTAATTAGTTTCTTACAAACTGTGGTGGGAAACATGAGCCTTTCTAGCTAAGCCCCCCAAAACCTAATTTTATGCAAAATCATAATCACTACACTGATGTGTACCTGTTAGTAAATGTGGAATTAACAAGTAATTTCACTATAACATTTATATATGCATTAACCTTCCAACCTAAATTGCAAAGGTCCTCTTGGAAGTCTGTAGGTTCTATTGTAGTAGAGACAGTGGATTCCAAGCTCTCATTACACTGGGAAGTGTTGCCGTAGGCCTAATTGGATAACAAAAATTTTTTGTTTATATTCTGTGTACGTTTACACAACTTGTAATTTGCAATCTTTTAAAACAGATAACTTCGTTCTAATGTGAGGTCATAAACTCTTCATTTATGTTTTGTTTAACTGTGTGAGCTACTTTATAAGAAACTAGGAGAGTGATGTTACCTGGAAACATTTTAGTGTCTGAACTTGCATCTTCTTTTCCTAGAAAACAAAAAATAGAAGATGAAAGGTGATATTGCAGTGTTCTCTCTTTTGCCATTCTTCATTTCTATATCATGAAGGTGATCATATATATTTTAAGTAATACATTGACTCTCTGGAATTTAAAAAAATGAGCAGTTAAAAACATTCTTTGAAATATGGTGAATAATACATTTCCTAGAGGAAATCCTGGAAAGAGCAATTGCCAGATATAATGTAATGCCACATAAATTATCTTATGCCCTTTTCTTTTTTACTATTCTATTGCCTTTCGACAGGATTAAAGCAGTCTTCACATAATCCTCCACTGGGTATTTTGGTTACATATGTGATTGCATAGCTGACCAAAACCCCCTCTCAGTTTATAGAGGAAGGATCATTTTGATCTGGATCTGTATGGGTTGGGAACTGGGGAAAAGGAAAAAAGTGGTTTCCAGGTCCTGCGTAACTCTGAGCAGGCGTAGGGCAGAGTTACTGTAGGCAATGCTGCTTGATGCTGGTTTCATCTCCAGATGAAGAAGGGCAAAGGGGGTGCCTGGGTGGCTGAGGGACACCCACAGTGTTGTGTCCAAGGGGGTACCACGGACAGTGTGCCCCAGCTCTGTCACCGCATGGGTCTGGACCATGCATTGGAGACATCCAAGGCTTCTCCTCATCCTGGATGGGGTTTATGATTTTGAGCTTTCAGTGGCTTGGTTTTAGCATCAGTTGATGCTCAAACACTGATGCCTCTGGGACAATATTTTGCTTTCAGATTTTGATATATAAAGGAAAATATCCCCCACTAACACTGTGAGATGGAAAAAGGCCAACTGTTGCTTGCATTTTCTTGTTAGGTGAGCCTATAAAATTGATCCCCCCTGCTCAGTCTGCCTCTCTGTGCTTTCTCACAGCTCTAAAAAATAAGGAATAGTCAGTAAATGACAGCTCTTAGAAAAAGTTTTCAGCTATGTACATGCTACTGATCTTGAAGTGCAGTTTTGTAACTTACTGAAATTGCTGTAGATCCCTGGTTTACTTTGTGACAAGCCAAATGGGCTCCAGGACCCTCCCTTCACACCAGAGATATTTGCCAGAAACCAAACAGATGGTAAACTAGGAAGAAATGACCCTCGGCATTCTCATTAGAACAGTTGGGGAAATTTTAATAGGCCCCCGTTTGCCTTGTGCTGTGTTCAATACCCTTTGAACTGCCACTTTTTTTCTTTTTTTTTTCTTTGTTACAAGTCAACTACTGCCATGTATATTTTAATAGGGATTATCAAGTACAATTTGCCCAGAAGATGTAACAGCCCTCCTCTGCTAATTAGCAAAGTTTAAATAATCACTGAGTTCTGGAATAATTGGAAAGAAACAGTGATTTTTCTGCCAATGTATAATTACCAATTAACAGGAAGATAAAATATCTGTATAGCAGTTGTATCTTGAAGAATTTGTTAACAGTCAATTAAATAGTGAGTTGATGCCAAACTGACACTGGTCAAGAAAGTTTACATTTGAGTTTAGTTTTAAGATACTTCCACGTACAAATGGTATGTAAGGAAACCATACTGATGATAAAACTTTGAAAGTCTGTGTGTCACAATGTTTAATTACAACTTAATTTTCTTCATGGCCAAAAGTTGACCGTTTCTGCAAGTGATTGGCTATCATGTGTGCCTTGTGGAAAGGGTTTCAGCTTTATTAATACAACATATATCCATTATCATGGCATAGGCAGTAATTACCCATGTTTGCCTGACAAGGAACTCTGTCCCCAAGCATTTTAACTGCTGAGGAAGAAAATTCCCGATGTGTAATTGGATACGGCAGACACCAATGCCCCAAGGCTGGAGGAACAAGCTAACTAGAGAGGGAGCCTACACAGAAAATACTTAAACTGGCCTTGTTTTAGTGTAGTTTCACCCAGTCCAATCACCCTGAACACTTCCATCCTTTTCTACAACTACTCTTGGATTTGTCAGGCTTGCCTAACTCCAGACATAGCAGCAGCAGCAGCTATTTGACATCAAAATTCAGTTTTTCCTAACCTCTTGAGAAGCTCTGAGTTAGTCCACAATTTATTTCAAATGTCTGGAGCCTTATGAAGATGACAGTAAAACACTCCAAGCTTTTAAACTTTTAAATATACTTGTAGCTCCTGCTAGCATTTTTGTGGTCAAGGCTGTAAAGGAGAATCAGCCTCCTTGGAGGTGTGGCACATGTAATATTTCTTGTATTTCTTAGCTCTGAATAGCGGGTGCAGGTGAGTGGTTAATTCTACAGGCAACAGTTAAGGCTTTGCAGATGAGATTGGAGTGATGACTGCACTGGAGACACAGAGGAGCATTTTCCATGTGCCAGTGCTTGCTAGGGCCCCTGGAGTTTTAAAACAAGAAAATGCCTTTATAAATACTTTTACACAGCCAAAACCAGAGAGCTAATTGAAGTGCTGGGGCCAATTTTGGTCCAATTTAGCAAGTACATTTATTCAGTCGTGATGTTTTTTTCAGGTCTTATATACATCTTTTTTTTCCCCCCTGGGTGGCCAGAAAATGGTATGAGGAAAAACTAGAGAATAATTGAATTTTAATGTGATTTTTTAAATTGCATCCTAATTTTTTATAAAATGCATGTAGTAAAAAAACTGATGTAAAAGTTTGTGATCTGATCGGTGGTTTTGCTACGTCTCATACCTCTGAGAATATTCCTGACTCCAATAAGGCAAGGATTTCATTCAAAATATATTAAGACATTAAATATTCATTGTGACAGGTTGGTGATTTTTATCTATACTAATATTTATTGAAAGTAATTTGAAACACTTTTTAAACTGTGCAAATTGTAGGTCCTTTAATAATGGAAAATAATATATAAATAGGTACACACAGCCCCATCTATAGAGACATATGTATTTGTTCCTCACTCTCCTTTTTTCATTCTGATTTCAAGTACCATGTTCAACCAGTGCACTTTGAGTGCTGTTAACCAACATATTCCAAATTTTCGTGTTTTGTAAAATAGCTGATGCCCGTTAGAAAAGGACCTGGGGGTGCTGGTCCACAGTCAGCTGACTATGATCAGTGTGTGCCTGGCTGGCCAAGAAGGCCAAAGGCATCCTGGCTTGTATAAGCAACAGTGTGGCCAGCAGGACCAGGGCAGTGATTGTCCCTCTGTACTTGGCACTGGTGAGGCCACACCTCAAATCCTGTGTTGGGTTTTGGGCCCCTCACTACAAGAGGGACATGAAGGTGCTGGAGCAAGGTCAGAGAATGGAACAGAGCTGGGGAAGGGTCTGGAGCACAGGTGTGATGAAGAGCAGCTGAGGGAGCTGGGGTGTTCAGCCTGGAGGAAAGGAGGCTCGGGGGAACCTTAGCACTCGTTACAGCTGCCTGAGAGGAGATTGTGGTGAGGTGGGAATCAGTCTCTTCTCCCAGGCAACAAGTGACAGGAAAAGGAGAAACAGCTTCAGGTTGTGCCAAGGGATGTTTAGATTGGGTACTGGGAAAAATTTCTTCACTGAAAGGGTGGTTAAGCATTGAAAGAGCCTCCCCAGGGAAGTGGTGGAGTTGCTATGCCTGGAAGTATTGAAAAAATTAGTAGTTGTGTCACTTTGCGATATGGTTTAGTGGGCATGTTAGTATTTGGTTAAAAGTTGGACTTGATTTTAGAGATGTTTTCTAACCTTAATGATTTTATGATTCTAAATCTTGTCTTAAAATCCATCTTTGTTTTTATAAGGGGTAAATCAGTCTTGTTTACCGTTGATTAAAGAAACGTCACTGTATGACTCAATTTTCTTTTGTTTCTATTTCATTTTCTTAGCAATAACATCTGTCCAATTTGTTCACCGGCTAGAGTGTGATCTCAAAAGCAAGGACTTTCTTCTTTGTTATTCTGTACAGACATGTTGGCACAATAAAACCCAATCTTTACTGTTCACGACTGTTATTATAATACAGATAATAGTGCAGAAAAGTCAAGGAAAAGTGAATTAGGACTTCATTGATTGAAATAACAATAACAAAATACTTTCCTCTCTAAAAGATGTTGTCATTATGCCTTTAGAGCTACATTCAGCTGGATTGACAGGCTGGAGTTGCATGGTAACTTGTAGTAACAGAGAGGTATCTTTAATAAATTTGGGGAAATAGGCCATCTAGAAATTTAGGGCCATCTTAAAATTGCATTCTGTGTGTGTATGCCTCACAATAGATCAAGCAATAGTTCCCATGGCTGCATGAGCTTCACACTGCCAGTGTGCCTGCCTGCATCACTTCTCCAGAGACTGGTTCTCTGATGCCTCATTATCATGTGTTGTGCTGTGACAATCAGTCAGAGCCCCTTCTCCTGACTTTCTGGCTATGCCAGGCCTAATATTTTCCCTGGATTTTGTATTTGTCAGGATGCGATAGCATAATCAAGCAAAAATTACTGTATGCTTGGACTTCATCAACTAAGATACACTGAAGCCTCTTGCAAATGTGAAATGGTATTGGGAAATTGTTTTTGTCATAATTTTGAAGACAAGTTTGTAAACTAATTTCTGGCATATTATGACAAACAAATGTTATCAGACAGCTTCCACCATATCTGCCAATTTGCCGCATTTCAAACTGGATTTGATTATATGTGGTGAAAAATCAGGTTTACAGGAAAATGGAGCCCTCTGTTAAATCCTGATCATCACCAGAATCTGATCTACCAGCTGAATTCACTGTTTTCTTGTCTCTTGTCAGTGTTGTGACTGATAATAATTTGTGTGTTTTCAGAGATGGTTTACAAGAAAAATCTGCTCTAAATCTGCTAAAAGGAATAGCCCAATTTTCAAGAATATTCCAACAAAAGGCGATTGCTGTTTGTAGGGAGTGATTGGTAGGATTGCATCTTTATCGGGTGCTAAAATACGTGAACTAGAGAAGGAGGTTACCAGGTTCATGCTGGCAGTGGGAGCAGGGCCAGCTCCTCGCTCTCCTGGGGCACAGGGGGGAAGGGCAGGGTCCCCCCGTACTGCTCCAGGTCAGCTATCGCTGGCACTGTTGGCAGCTGGAGAGAAGAAGGGATTCTGCCTCTGCATGGGCAAGGTCATTCTTACAGCTTGTACCACGGCTAAAAGGAATATTGGCTGATTACTGAGCTTAGAAAATGTTGGGTTAGTTTGAAATGAAATTTGTGAAGTATCTAAAATGCACTTGCTCGTAAGTGAGCATCACCTCAAAGGAGCCTGTCAGTCCAGTCCTCCTTGCTGCTTTTTCTTCTCAGGAAGAAAAAGTGCAGACCTTCACATGAAGTCCTTACTCCTTGAAGGAGGGTTGTTCCTCCGTTCTGCTCTGCTGGATTTTATTACTGAATGAAGTCCATTATTCCAGGGTGGTCATGTCAGTCTGGGTGTGGCTTTGCACCTTTTTAAAGTTCTTGAAAGAGAGACAAAAAAAAAGATGATTTTACATTTCTTTAGCAAAATATGTGTGTTAATACTTTAATAGTTCATCTGCTGCTTGCATTTCATTGTTTTTGGTGGCCTACTGGACATACTGTCATTTGAACACTGGCTTTTGCTTCTGGAGAGAAAGGAAATGTGTCTTTTAGGTCAAAGCTATAACTTCAAGATATTGAAAGCCTTAAGCAAGGATTTATTTAAATTTATCAAATGAGTCAATCTACTGTAATTCTTGCCTCGTTTCAACCCTTAGGAAAAATAATGCAATTATTAAAATTGGTGAAGTTTGTAACCAAAGCAATTGTATCTTCATAAGCCTTAGCTTGAGCTGTTTGAGTGCTTGAAGGAAAAAAAAGCCTTTAGAAGAAATACAGTGGATACACAAATACTTATTGCAGGAAAGTAAAGATACTTTGCAGCTGTGTGAGACAGTTGGATTTTTTTTTCCAGATAATATCAAATTAAAAGGCTGAATGTTGAAAGATCTTGTGGTGTTTTGGGAAGATGTGATGTTGTTCAAAGCACTTTCACTGAGCTCTAGTTTATTTAAATAAAACTATTTAAATAATTACTTGACAAGGCAATTTTGGCAGCACTACAGCAAGCGATGAAACATTTTACATAGCAGTTTATTAATAAAGTCAGTATTTTTCTTCTCTATCACTCTGAGATGCTGTATGTCTGTTTCTGGATAAACTAGTGACACAAATATTTTGTGACACTGGTGTCATACTCCGGTCATACGGCATCATAGTCACCTTGACAGTCTCTGACATGCTGGAAGGATGATGTAATTGTTAGAAGGCTGAATCAATAAATGCTGACAGCATTAGCTCTTAAGATGAAGAATATGAACATTAATGAAGTCTAGATTAAAAAAAAATCTTTAAGAACTGTTTCATCCTACAAATTTTAATTTTTAGAAGGATTAAGTTTAAATTTTTAATTTTGGTGTGAATTGTGAATTTCCTGAAATATACCATCTGCTTGCTCAGCAAATATATACATTATGCTTATAATTTTCTCCCTGTAAGTGTAATTTTGCTATTTTTAGATTCCATAATGAAGGCCTTGGTAGAGATTTCTCCTTGTTATCTACTGATTTAAATTTATCACTGAGCATGTAATAAGTAACATAACAGGCACTTGTGACCACCCAGTAGCCATAATTCACTCAAACAGGCAGCTTTGTGATAACCTTTGCTTAAGGAGGGCAAAGATGTAATGAACTCTTTAAAAAACCTTCAGTCATAATCTGCCAAGAGTTCAACCAAACAAACTGAAATGTGCTTTAGCTGCCATTTTCCCTGAGACTATCAAGGAGGTGTGTGCTGGCTTCTGATGAAAGTTCGGGTAAAGACTTAGCATGAGTATGGAATTTAGATTTGCTCTGAACAATTTATCAGATAGATGTGGTAATCTAAAGGGCTTCTGCTTGGCATGGGACAAATAGGTGTTTATTTGTTCTCCACTTAAATATGCTGAGCAGGATATGTAAAATTCAGTAGCATTCTCTATCCTGGAAACATTTATGAGGAATTTAGTTACTGATTTTTTAATTTTGTTTTTAAAACCAGGAAAGTTTAGGGTTTTCTTCTGTGCTTTACTCCTAGGTGGATCGCCTCAGCCTATTTCTGAGCATCTTTCCATTAGGGACTTAATTTTTGCTGTATATGGCTTGGAGACCTTGGCTGTCTGGCTCAGGCATTCACACTCAACCATGCTTTCAGGTGCCCTGTTTTCCAAGGACTCATTAAAATGCAAAGTGCTTCTGGAGATGCAATTTTCTGATGCTCACTGCTGTTCATCCAGAGGAGTTTTGAAAGACATCTGTCATATTCAGTTATGGCAGGGTGTTGTGGTGAGCACTTTACATGAAAAAATCCTAGATTCAGGGAACTTATAGGGGTGGGACAGATTGGCTCATGGAGACTGAGGGACCTTGTAAACTAGAATATTTCACTACATAGGATTTTGATTTAATAGCATATGAAGCATTTCAAATTTAACTGATTGGGATGTTCCCTAGAAATCTAGCTTTTAGATCTAAGCTGTCACCATAAGAGATACATAAATCTTGTTAGAAGTGTGCAATAGTCCATGGATAAAAGGCTGTCTACCTCAAGTATGTTATGAGAGTATTGAAAGTTTAATACAAAGAAGTCGGTGGCATAGTATCTCTGGCCCATAGCAGAGGGCTTGCATCTGGTAAACCTATGATCACAGAATCATCTGGATTCAACCAGAAAATGGCCTGGTTTGGAAGGAACCTAAAGATCCAATTGCTCCTGCCGTGGGCAGGGACACCACTAGACCTAGCTTAAAGACCCATCCAACCTGGCCTTGGACATTTCTAGTGATGGGGCATCCACAACTTCTCTGGGCAACCTGTTCTTCGCCACTCTCACAGCAAAGAATTTCTTGCTTATGTCTAAACTAAACTTACTCTCAGTTTGAAGCCATTCACCTTTGTCTTGTCACTACATGCTCTTATAAATATTCTCTCTCCATCTTCGTTGTAGGCTCCCTTCAGGTATTGGAAGGCCTCCATAAAGTCTCCCTGGAACCCTCTCTTCTCTGGGCTGAACAGCCCAAATTCTCTCAGCCTGGCTTCAGACGAGAGGTGCTCCAACCCTCTGACCATTATTTCTGTCCCTCCTTGGGACTTAGTCCAACAGGTCAATGCTCTTCCTGTGCTGAGAGCCCCCAGGCTGGATGCAGATCTCCAGGTGGGGTCTCAACAGAGCAGAGCAGAGGGACAGAAACCCCTCCCTTGCCCTGCTGCCCGCACTGCTGGGGATGCAGCCCAGGACATGTTTGGATTTCTGGGCTGCAAGTGCACATTGCTGATCATATCTAGCTTTTCTCCCTCCAGACCCCCAAGTGTTTCTTGGCAGGGCTGCTCTCCATCTGTTCATTCCCCATCCTGTATTGATACTGGAGGTTGATTAATTACTGTAGTTAATATCCACAGCATGAATTTACAAATTCGTCAGAAGGAATGGACTGTGGTGCTTGTCCTTTAAGTAAAATGAATATAAAACTCTTGACTCTGGATAAGAGCCCTTCCTGTCTCTTCCCCAAAGATGAGGTAAGGTCAGCCTATAACTGGTTAATTTTCTTCGGCTGGTGACTCATGGAGATTTCATGTCCTAAGGTGGACACATGTCCCATGCCATGGGCTGACCGACCTCCCCCGTCTGTGAGGAGCCAAGACCCCTCACTCATGCGCAGGCACGTCTGCATTGTCTGTGCCTGGGGCTGAGTCCCACCCTGGCTTTTCTCCTTCAGAGGCTCAGGGTATTGTCTGGTTTTGGTAACAGTCAGCTTCACAGTTCAGCTTTGGGAATAGCTAAAGTGCAGTGCAGCTCCAGCGTCCTTTAAACATAGCTTTGAAATTACAGGAAGCAACTTACTTTTTTCTATTTAATAAGTGAATTTATTTAAGTGAAATTGTATTTAATGTCGCCCTGTTGGCACGGGGTGAGAAAAAGGAGGAAAGGCTACTGTTAACACAATCTGGTTTTATGCTGGCTGTGGAATTCGTGCTGTTGCAAACCCTCTGAAGTACTTTCTAAAAAGCTGGTGTAGAAGAGTCTCGCCAGGACAAGTGGCTTTTCATGCATTGTTTTATTGACTCACATTTGATGGTTTCTCATGTGTATTTAAAGGCTGAATTCCAGTCTCTAGGGAATGACTCAGAAAGCATTTAATTTTGAACTGAATGCATTTGTAGTTTCCAACAGAGGCATCTGCTGACCAGTTATGAGAGGGTCTTGGTTCTTCTGTACTACCAATTGTAATCTTGTGGCATGCTTTATTTTGAGCCTCCTGTGCTTATACCAGATCTTTTATTATAAATGAAATATAAATATCTTCAAAAGCAGCACCAGTTATTTAAAAAATCCCACCCAAATACGAAAACATGTTAAAAACTCACTCAAGTAGTGCTCACATTCATGAATCATAGCCTAATTAAAATAACTAAAGATCCTGTTTTGTCTTTATTTTTATTGTCTTCTATAATTGAAAAAAATTCCTCTTTGTTTTACTAGTAAAAGAAAATGTATTGTATTCCCACTACTTTGTTTGTCACAAACCCTCCCTCCCCAGAACATCTTGAAGACAAGTACTTGCACCAGAGAAAAAAACATGAACTCTGGAGTGGTTAAAAATGGGATATAGTCAAATAGAAATTTTTAGGGGAAATAATTGTAGGCATAGTTTTATGGGTTACACAAGTCACATGAACAAGAAACCTTGTTCATGTGAATTATTATTACTATTATTATTTTATTGAATTACTATTATCATTATCGTTATTATTATTGAATTAAAACTTAAATTTATTAAACTTAGTAATGATTCTAAACATGAGGGGACTTGCACTTTAAATCCCCATCCATCTTATTTGCAGTTTCTTTCTTGAAATGTTTGGTTGGGTTTTTTTAAATGCAGTCCTACAGTTTTCAGAATAACAAAGTGAGAAGCTGTCAATCTAATTAGAGCAGGCATTCAAGAAGTAGTAGGAAGGTGTAAGCAGTTTAAAAATTATTCTAATACAGGGGAAAATAGCTTAGAGTCTTCATAAGCAGATTTTGTATTTTTGTGCCCTGCAGACAAATAATAAATCTGAAGGGTTTCAGGAAACCAGTGTAATGAAATGACCTTGTATCATAAACAGAAGGAGTTTGGAAAACAATCTATGACCATTCCACCAGTAGACTGCTATTAAAGCACTGCTTCATCATTTCGTATGCAACAAGAAAGGTACTTGCAGCAGGATTTATTTAAACAAGGCAGACAACACTAAACTGAACTACTGTTAGTCAGTGCTAACCTGACTTTGTGGCTGAAGCCATGCTTCCTACTCACAGAAAGAACAAGAGAAACAGTGAATATTCATTTGATATCCAGGTAATTCTTATTTTTGGCAGCATGATCTAAATACTACCTTTTTGTGTATGAACCTTGGTACAAGTTCACATTTTCAGTGTAATTTGAGCTTTGCTTTGGAAAAAATAAATGAATGATTCGTTTTTAAAAGTGATTTTCTGACATTAACAGAAAACCTGAAAACAGTGCTGCTTGTAGGCAGATATAATTTTCTGGTTTTTAAGCGAATAAATAAATTATTAAGATAACTATCTCAGGGCTTGGTCACAATTTAAGTATGATGCTGGTGTCAGCAGGCCCTGCAGTTTGGGGTGGTTTGGCCTGTGTTGGCACATGATCCCTCTGATGCCAGGGAACCATGTCCAGGAGGGAACCTTGCAGTTTGGCTCTGGTCCCTGGTGCTGCAGGAGCTGTGACAATGATGCTGTAGCTTGAATGTGTGTGGATATAAGCTCCCTCTTAAAGCTGGTTATAGTTGTTTATCTCCTAAATTCCTATTGCAAAATTGTTTCAATGCTTCATTTGCCTAGTGATTAAAAAGGATCTGAATTAGAGTAAATTTATTCAAGTCCAGTTTCAACCCTTTGTTCTTATACCATGGTTGTCTTTTGGCTTAAACAGCTCCTTTACAACCCTGTGATATTTAGTGATAGCAGTCATCCTCTCTCTAAACAAGACAAGCTCTTTCTGTCTCCTTTTTTACATATTTTACATTCTTCTCATCATCCTAGTAGTCCTTCTCTGCAGCTGCTCCAGCCTAAGTTAATCTTTTTTGAACACAGGCATTCATAATTACACACAATAATTGAAGTAATGTCTTAGCAGTGCTTTACCAGCACCATACTAATACTTCCCCCATGGTTACTAGAAATAATTGAGATGATGCATTCTAGGGCAGTGTTTGTCTTTTTTCACACTTATTGTCAAACAGTGATTGACAAATGTGAACTGAACTTTCTCCTCCTCAGTCATTTCTAGCTTATAGCTGAAAGTATTCTTGTTATTATCTAAAGTGCATGACCTTACATGTTCTACAAGAGGTAAAGAATCCACTTTGTGTACTTCTTTTCCCAGTCGTTAATCATACTCTATTTAAAAACGTGCCTAATTTCTAATTTTAGTGTTTCTCCTTTGAACTTCCAGGAGCTGTTTCTGGCTGTGTGTTTAGCAGTGTGTCTGAAAGTCTTTTATTAGGGGATATTTTCTTTATGTTAGGGTAACTTATCTACTGAAATCAAATCACTTTTAGATTTCAAGAAGTAATTTATAACCTATAGATACTGAACACTGAGTTCTTAGTGTAAGGAATAATTTTTATATCAGATGAGAAGGCAGATTAGCTTTTTTCCCCAGACTCTGGAAATTTTCAGCTTCTTTCTAAAACTATGAACCCCAGCAATACATATTCTTGTAGCCTCAATTCACTGAATCACAGAATGGTTTGGATTGGAAGGAACCTTAAAGATCAGCTGCTTTCAAACCCCTGCCGTGGGCAGGGACACCGCCCCCTAGACAAGGAGGCCATCCATGGCCTTGAACACTTCGAGGGATGAGGCAGCCACAACTTCTCTGGACAACCTGTTTGAGTGCCTCACCACCCTCACAGCAAAGAATTTCTTCCTAATACCTAATCTAAACCTACTCTCTTTCTGTTTGATGCCATTCCCCCTTGTCCCATCACTACATGCCCTTGTGAAAAAATTCCTCTCCATCTCTCTGTAGGCCCCTGTTAGGTATTGGAAGGCCACTATAAGGTCTCCCTGGAGCCTATTCTCCAGGCTGAACAATTCTAATTGTGTTTCATCCCTCTAATTAATCATCTTTGTGGCACTCCTCTGGACTCACTCCAGCAGGTCCACATTCTTCTTTTGTTGGGAGCCCCAGATCTGGATGCAGCACTGCAGGTGGGGTCTCACCAGAGTGGAGCAGAGGGGCAGAATCCCCTCCCTTGATGTGCTGCCCACATTCCTTTTGATTCAGCCCAGGATACATTTGGCTTTCTGGGTTGCAAGTGCACACTGCTGAGTCATGTCCAGCCTCTCATCCACCACCTCCCCCAAGTCTTTCTCCTTGAGGGCTGCACTCAATCCACTCTCTACCCAGCCTGTATTTGTGCTTGGAATTGCTCTGATGCAGGTGCAGGACCTTGCACTTGATCTTGTTGAACTTCACGAGCATCTTCATGCTCCAATTTCCTCAGGACCTGTGGATGCATCTCGTCCGGTCCCAAAGACTTGTGCACTTTCAGGTTCCCTAGAGGGTCTCTAACCTGACTTTCTCCTGCAGCAGGTGATTCTTTGTTCTGCCAATCCCTGCCTTTGCCTTCTGCCACTTAGGTCGTGTGGCTGGAGCACTTGCTAGTGAAGAACAAGGCTGTGGCACCAGTCCTGTAACCATCTGTTGATTCACCAGAGTGACAGACAGTGTCAGGTTGGCAAATGGGTGCCTCTGTCTCTCAGAAGAGAGTTGCCTGCTGATGTCACCTGCCACCTTTTCTTAGTGGCTCTGGTTGTTGCACAGGGAGCACATGGGGCTGCCTTACTCAGTTCCAGCATCAATCCTGACATGCTGGGTCTTTCCTCTTCAGTACGGCAGAGCAGTGAAGTGGTTCTGCACAGGCACCTCAGGCTTTAGGTAAAGTCTCTTCCTCCTGCTGATCCTTGTTCTTGCAAGCTTCCTTGCTCCTCCAGGACTGGGGGGGAGGATTGTTTTGCTGTTTTTAGAGTAGGTTCAGTTTACCAAATACTCTGTTTACCATGTTCCGTGTAGCTAACCTGACTCACAATTTGTTCCCACCTGGCCAGCGTATATATAATTAAAAAGTGTCACAGTTAGTGATTTCAGATCTTCCAGATTTCTGATGAAAACGCTGACTAACATTTCATGACAATACTCATTAAAGTGCTATTTAGTGATGATTTATGAGAGACAGCTGGCCTGAGAGATTCAAGTGCTTAATGCCATAAATGTATGTTTTGTTATTGTTTTGGACTACTTTTTAATATAGAGATATTGTATTTTTAAGTAAAGTGCCTCAGGAAGGGCTAAAAATGGTACTCTGAAACTAAGTCAATCAAAGTTGAAAATTAAAATAAAAGTTTCAGAATATTCTGGTTACAAAAGTATATTTCAGTGAAAAAAGATTCTATTATTTTTCTGCTCTGCTAATTAACCATGGAGAAGAGTAGTTATTATGTGAAATTCCATCAGTTCTACAAGAATTCACTTGATTAATACATGCAGAATAATACATGTTACTCAAATACTGTTTTCCTCTGAGAGCCCATTAAAAATTTGATCAAAGTTTAATTACAACACAGGCCAGTTGTGTTTAGATGACACTGAAAACAACAAGGCCCTTCAAATAATGGGAATGACACAAAAAGAATCAACAATTGTCATGAGCCAAACTGGAATTCTGCAATTTCAGCCAAATGGCTGAACAATATAGTGAAAGGTGCTCTTTTGGTGATGGCACATTGTAATGAAATTACATTTTTCATTCTTTGTGGGTCATTTTAGTTCCAGAAGTCACCTGAGGATTTGAAAGGTTTGCACAGAAACTCTTGGATTTTGTGAACATACCATTCTGAGAAAATTGATGACAGCAAAACCCCTGACCAATATATGCTGGATTTTGTGAATCCTGGGGATTTGCCTTGGAATTAGCTGTTTGATATTTACTTAGCTCCACTTCTTCTCAAGAAGGAAGGTGAAGATAACTCTGTTCTGCAGTCCTGTTGTGAGGATGGAAGAGATGGAAGGGATGGGCTGCAGAGAAAATCTGAACAGGGATATTTGAGGTCTACAGACAGTGTGGAAGCAGAGTAGAAAGAATGGGATGGTGGAGAGGTTGAGGGGAAGGATGGGAGTGAGGGAGAAGTAAGCATGAGACCAGAGTAATTACCTGTTCAAATGAAGCTGTTTAAACCAAAGTGTGAAAATTAACTGAAGAACTCAGATGTTGAGTTTGGAGGAGGCAGAACTAGTGGTTTTTTACAAAATGCATAAAATGTTGTAAGCCTTCAATTCACAGTCAGTGATCATGGGACATACTGCAATATGTGGCATTTTTTAATTGAATGTAACACAGTCCATTGGTGGCCCTTCAGAAAGGAGTGAAGAATAGGATGTCCTTTCTTTGAGTAGTTATAAGGAAGAACTGCATGACCACACACATCAGAGCTCAGTAAAGCTCCATGGGAAAAGCATAAGCCTCAAAGCAAAAGTACTGCTATTCCTGCTTAGACCATCTGACCAAAGAAAGGCTTTCCTTCAGGAAATATCCTCTGGACAGAAGTCTCAGAAGCTCTAAAAGAAGATTTTCTATGATATACTGGATTTTAAGATGTATTTTATGCACAAAAAATAAGTACCGATGGGACAACAGGAGCTCCAGGAAGGAAGCTGTGATCAAACTGGTATATTCTCTAGCAGGATAAAGATATCTGATACTGTACTAGCTGATTCATTTCTCCTGTAAGAAGACCTATACTGATGTGGAGAACACTTATATCTACAACTGTACTCATACAGGTGTAGTCATTTAGCTATTACTTTCTTGTCCAAATGCTCTGAGACATTTCAGGCACAGCTTTGAATATGGCCATACATTCATTTTTTATGAATAAGGCATCACATTAAAACGATCCCCTTCTGCAGCAAAGATTTGTCTTGAAGGTTATTTTCAACTTTTCTGTGCTAATATAACGTCTTTTGTTACCTTCACGACTTCAAAGCACCCCAGAGAGCACCAAAACCTCTCTGCCTCACCCACTATTGTTCAGAGATCTATCATGACCTCTCTTCAATTCAGACTTTTTGTTCTTAATATTCTTCTTTGACCAGTTTTTGAGTAAATCTTACTTTTTCTCCTACTTCGAAAATAAATTAAATTTACTGAGGTAGCTATCCCTAATGGGATGTTTCTCCTGAAGAAATCCACACGTTACATGTCTCTGAAAATTGCCATTTGCACAAAGTGAGTAGAAATTTTTATAAAAAGATTTAAAAATTCTGAACGCCCCAACTGCAGTGAATATTGGGAATTTATTTTAGCTCACAGGCTGTTATCTCTATCAAGAGTCTTTTTTTGATAGTACAATAGAAGGTGCCTGCTAGGAAGACAAAGATTTCTTTCCTTCATTTTCTTGGAAACAGCTGTATTTTAGGGCTAACTATGTTTGTTGCAGGTATTAAACTTTTTGTTCTCCGTAATCCTTATTATAAAGGAATGCTTGAAAACTGAACGGGACATTAGTTATAAGCAGTTTTTGTGGAGCCCATCACAAGCACCCATCTCTCCATGTTGTTTATAAAAGGACTGTAATAATTTCCTGTGTGAGGATTGCCTCATTAAGCATCTAAAATATAGGTT
>VZRQ01003112.1:2278855-2303464 GCA_013397975.1 Machaerirhynchus nigripectus | reverse complement strand
ATATATTTTATATATCTTATATATTATCTATTATATATATAATTTATATATTTTTTTACATTTTATATATTCTTATCAGCAGCTGACTTAAAATGAAATTAGCTGAAAGCTAATTTGGAGCTGCTCACAGGAGTCTAATTATTCACAAAAGTGATTTCAACATGACCAAACTTAACTATCTTAAGATAACTAGTTCAAGTAGTTGAAGTTGTTGATATGGGTTGAACAGATCTGGGCTTATAGTGAAGAACAAGGCTGTGGGCATATTTGTGTGTGAGGGTCTGTGTACTTGTGTGTGATGAAGTGCTTGGTTTCCTTAATTTGGTATTAAAGGCTCTCTTTGGTATTAAAGGCAAAATAAAGACCAGGCAGTGTTATGAGTGTGGAGTAGGTAAATTCATTACAGCCACAATTAGTGATCACAAATGTTCTACTATGAATATTTTTTGGGGAAGCAGGACACAGGCATTCCCCACTCCTCCCTGTCTTTGTTCACTTGTAGACATGGAGCATCTTCCCCAGGTGGCCACCATGGTGCTGTCTTCAGCCTCCCTCTGGAATGGCTCTGTGACCATTTGGGTTCACTCGTATGGCCATGGCTTCAATCTCCCCAAGAAGAGGTTTAATCAATGCAACATCCTTCCTCGGTGATGATTTGGCCACTGCACTAAATAATACTCTGCTAGTCAGCTTTAGGATCCCACATTCTTCCAGATCAAACTATCTGGCATGTTTGGTCCATAGTTGTAGGTCAACTGGAACCTCCCATATCTATGCAGATTTGTCAAGCATTTATTTACCAGAAATATCCTTTTCTATACTAGTTTATCAATGAGCAACAGGATCCAGAAGCACTAGCTCCATCCATAAATCAGTAGCTACCTTCCAAGAAAAACATCAGTGCCAGGTTAGAGAACATGTGGAGAAGGACTGATGTTTGTGGGAGCTGATGTTACACTGTGAAACAGCAATGTTACAACTGCAAAGTGTCTGGAAGTCCCAGAAGAAAACACCTCAATTGGCATGCATGGCAGAGCTGAGATTTATGTAAATTAGGAGACCTTCTCATTTTCTGAACTGTTAATCTGCTTTGAACAAGAAAAAATATATTTGAGACCTTGAGATGGAAAGTTAAATTTCTCCCTTAGTGAAACACATTTTTTTCATTATTGCAAAACAATAATGAAGGGGAGAACTTCCCAGTAGAGTGAAAGCTCTTCAAGGTATTTTTCTTTTTAAGGGCAGATTAGCATGTCAAAAAGCAGAGCCATGTTTTATCTTTATATTTTTAGCCTTCTCTTTACACATTAACTGCAGCTCCCTAATGTAAGTCCCTTGGGTGTTACTTTGACTTAGCATATTTTTTAAACCCTTTTAAAACCACAGTAAAATCTTGGAATGTTTATCCTACTACAGTCACAGTGAGGGGCATCAGTTGAGGGAGGCAGGCTTTCAGGAGAGTTCATTCATGGAACTGAAGCAAGCAGGGTTTAAGATTAAATTCAAGCATCTAGTTGATGCAACAGGAGCACTTGGGATGTTCTGCTCACACTCACACCCCACATCTGGAGTTCAAATATTCTTCCCATTTCCATCCCAAATTAAAATGCCACTCAGACCTCTTTACACATGATCTTTAGTTTGGTGGTATCCTCATATTTCCATAGGTCTGGATAAAACTTCCTTCTTTTCAGCAAAACCGTGAGTTGATTTGGAAGTGATGTTGTAGAGGGCTCCTGCACCCTATTTCTGTAGCACACTTAATTTTCATGCATGCTGTGATATTGGCTGCTATCACATGCACATTGATTAGGCTTCAGATGTGAATGTTTTCTGTTTTAATTTTGTTTTCCATAAGTGCATAGGCCACCAAGCACAGTGGGGGCTGCAGCTCCACCAGGTACGTGGAGCAGTGTGTGCCATTCTGGGGGACACAGCTCAGCCCTGCCTCTGGGCCAACCCAACAGCAGCTTCATGGCAGCACCCCCAGGACTGTATTTTAAGACCCTATACTGAATGTGAAATGACTGCGGAAGATCAGCCTTTACCATGTAGTCATAAAGTGCTTCTCTGAGGACAAAGACTTCAATAACTGCAATCTTTTTCCCCAGGAGTTTTGGTTAACACTGACTGATAGTTTATAACGGGGTTACTGTTCTTGGTAGCTTGCTTTTATTTGCCTTTCTTATATCTGGTCTGGAAGTGCTTTTGCATGTTTAGGTTTGATGATGTTTTGTCTAGAAGTAAGTTTCCAGCAAAGGAATGAAATGCAACGTTTCTTTCTTTGCATTCTTGTGACTCTCAACTGACTGTATGTGTTGTAAGATAAAAACAAAACTGCAGTGTTACAATTTTCTGTCTGTGGTATGTATGTCTTAATATATACCATATGGCAGGGGGAAATGCACCAAATTTTGTTTTCAAGTGTGATTTTTTTTGTCACTAGAGTAAAAGTAGTAATGTGGGAATGAAGTAGTGAAATAAGTTACTCTTCTTCTGAGCTTGTTGGCTGTGATTATTTTTTGCTTCTTTTGGTGTATGAAACTTTTTATTTAGGTTTTGTTTCCTGAAAATTTTTGCTGCTGTATATGTTTGTAAGCTTGCAATATGTTTTCTGAGGAGTTTTCTTCTGATGGGCGCCCTTCTGCCTTCAGTGGGCAGAAATTCAGCCTTCTGACTATGCTGCCCTTCTTTTTGTAGTAGTCTCAACATTATGGTCCATTGCTGACCAGTGGGGGAGAGGCAGCATGAAATTGCAAAGAATTGGATCATTGCATGATTTAAGATAAACCAGAAGGCAAAGCAAATTACTGCACATTTTGCAAGGGAAAAGGAACAATGGCTACACTTTCTGTTTTATCCTGTAAATTTTAAAAAGAGACGTTAAAGATGCATAGAGAATTAAAGCAAATTTTTGTGTGTAGAAAATGAATTTTTCTTCTTTTTTTTTTTTTTGCCAAAAATGCCACGGAAGTCTGCAAATCACAGTTGATATTTCTGTTTTGATGAGGAAAGAAAGCATGAGCAATGAACACTTTGATTTTCAAACTCCAGCTTTACTGAGTACCTGAATATCAAAATTTCTGCCTCTATTTCGCCCGTGCATTTCTCTGATGACAGTGAGGGGAGACTGACTGAGATCACCCTGGTGGGGGTCAGTCAGGTGCTGGTGATGGATGAGGTCTCATCCAGGCTGGCTGTGCCCTCTGGGCTCCCACATCCTGCTGCTGGTACACAGCACACAGAGCACACACTCGCCCTTACAGGAACGCTTTAGCCCAGACCTAATGCCTTGTCACCACTACCAGCCTGCCAGCCACAGCATCCCCAGTTTGGTGCTCCTACGCTATAAAAGCTGTCAATGTAATAGATTTGTGGCTACAGAGGAGGCAAATCTGGCAGGTTTTGCCCTGATACATCAGAATATCTGTGGCGTGTACAGGTGATGTACAGGACTGTGCTTCTTTCCAACATTAATTTGATCTGGGCAGAGATACTGGTGGATTTCAGGCAGCAGCATTGAATTTCAGCATAGTTTCAAAAAAAAGAATTCCTGGAGAGTCACAATTTTAATTGAAATTCCTCCATTCAATCCATAATACCATTTTCCAAGCCTCACTTCTCCCTTACCTCTCCCACCAGCTTAGTCAGTGATATCTCTGCTCTCTTCACCCCTTTGCGGAGGCTGAGAATGGCCATGGTGCCCATTTTACAGCTTTATTTATGGTTATAGTTTTTATATTTATGAATTCTGAGGAATTTGTAGCAAACCAGCTCTACTGTGTCACTGGTGCCAGGTGCTGGAAAAAGGCAAACATCTTGACTCTTGATCACAGTGTTAGACACTGTAAGTGGTGCTTACAAATGGTGCATGTGCTAGTGGCTGGCCATATATAACTGTATGAAAATAAAACCATAGTCTGTCATCCCCACAGCTGGCTTTTCCCTCACAGATGCATCTCTCCTGCCTGTGTGCCATCTTTCCTGAGCAGATAGGCTCTTGTGAGGCTCAGCTGTCCTAAAAGTCTTCCAGAGACTGTGAGACTGGCTGTGCCACAGGTCACTTCAGTGTCCCAGCAAGGGCACCTGGGGCTGTAGGAGACCTTGCATATTTCACCCTAATGTAGGCATTACCGAGGCTGCTGTAAACCCAGCTGTGGGAAGGGGTATCATGAGAACCAGAGCACCTCCACGACTGCTCCTCTAAAAGGAAAGTGCCTCTTGTCTCCAGCTCTGTGGAGGTGTTGCAGTCGATGCTGGTGAGGGACAAACCATGGCTTCTGTACACATGGAGTAGTTTTACCCCAGACTCCAACTACAGTGAGCCACTCTCTCCCTTTCCGACCCCCTCCCCAACCCATGGGATGGGAAAGAGAATCAGAAAAAGGTAATACTCATGGGCTGAGATCAGACGAGTTTAACAACTGAGATAAATAAAATATCATAATAATGAAAGTGAAAAAGGGAGAAAGGAATAAACCCAAGGGGAAAAAAACAAACAGTGCCCAATACAACTGCTCACCACCTGCTGACTGATGTCCAGCCAGCCCCTGAACAGTGACTGGCCCCTCCTGGCCAACTCCCCCCAGTTTATAGACTGGGCATGACATCCTGTGGTATGGAATATCCTTTTGTCCAGTTCGGATCAGCTGTCCTGGCCATGCTCCCTCCTGGTTTCTTGTGCACCTGCTCCCTGGCAGAGCATGAGACACTGAAAAGTCCTTGACTTAGGGGTCAGCACTACTGAGCAACAACTAAAACATCAGTGTGTTATCAATGTCATTCTCATACTAAATCCAAAATACAGCACTAGGGAGAAAACCAACTTTATCCCAGTTAACCCAGACAACACAATACGTGGTTTCAAGTTGACTTTCAGATCATCCGAGACAAGGAATTGGGGGATAAAATGAGATAACTTCCATAACAACACCACTCCAAAACAGGAAGAGATGTCTGCAAATGATAAATACGCCATCTGGAAAGATTTATATGGAAGTCCCTCTGGTTTCATTATGTAGTTATCGTTATTGATTGGTTTGACTGACTTAATTTGCCTTGGAGGAAACTTTAAATTTTAAAGCATCAGAGTTCACCAGTAATGTTGATAACAGAGATATAAAGAGTAATTAGGGACAGTGCAAGTGGAACCAAGATATGAGGTGCTGAGTGGGTCCTGCGGTGACTGAGGCAGCGATGGCAATGAGGGCAAATGCAAAACATGGCTGTGGGCAAAGGATCAAAATAGAGGAAATGTTTTACAAGGCAGACTGCTGCCAGAAACCATTAAGTTCATTTACAATAAATTAAAGAGAGTCTTAGGCTTTTGTAGGTAAAGCCATTATCCCAATTAGTCATGCTAGGCTACAGAAGAGCAAACAGGATACCAGGAAGTGTTACCAGCAGCCGTATAGCCAAGAAGGGATGTTGTCACTGCACAAACCAGTCAGCCCAGCACAGCTGAGTCTGGGGTGAAGATTGGTTAACTTAATAAAAACAACTTTTGGAAGCTACTGCCTTTGAAAGGATGCTTTATAGATCCAATCAGGATGCATGTGTTTGTTGATGAGTGTTGGGCAGTTACATTTTACTGAGCTGTGTAGTGATGTTCTAGTTAGCAGCAATGTTTCGTTTGATGTCCCTTGCTCTGGCCAGCGGGGAGGTTTGGTTGGTTCATGGCTCTAAGTGAGCAGGTCAGGATGGTCTTGTCAGTTAAGGCTGCTGGTTCACAGTTTCACCTCTACTAAAGCAAATTTGGGCCAATTCCAGGGGCTCCAGTGCTGCTCTGGTGAATTGTCGCTGCTGTAAGGAGAAAGATGTGGTTACCACTGGCTCTGAGGCTCAGTCTGGTGGGAGCAGATGTCTGGTGTGACAACAAGGTGTTCCTTTGTCACATTTGTCATCGGTATAAACCCTATCAAGCAGAGTCTCTGAAGTTTGGCTCCTGAGACACAGATTCATGCTTGCAAAGTGGAAAGATTCAGAACAATGCAATATTTTTTGGAAGTTGTACAAGAGCTGCTCATATGGATGAGACACAAGGCAAATACAGTAACAATTAAAAAATAAAAAGTGGATGCAAACTGAGGACAGCTAGTTTCCTTCAACAGAATAAACTGAAATTTGGTGCTAAAATAGAACCTATCAAAATCTAGTACAGAATGAAGGTATCGGCCTAACAGGTCTATAAAGAAATATATATAAGTTACTATTATAAAACATGCTGGGACTATTAGGAAAATATTTAAAATAGATTTGGCTCAAGCCTTTGGAAATAGATTTTTTTCTTCTTCTGTATTTCAGCAACACAGTAACTTATCAGCATTTTCTATTTATATTACTGCTGGTCCCTGTTTACTGTTACTAAATCTACTTTCCTTGGAGCACTTAGTACCATGCTGCTCTCTATGGAGCACTTAGATTTCAGCAGTAAATTGTCTTCTCATCCCTTCTGACATGGCCTGAAACCACCAACTCACTGCGTATCAGGGTTTCACCACCCCATTCCCCTGACTCATGGAGCCAAATCACACATTACACAAGGGACTCACTCAGTATCCTGGGAATTACGCTATAGAAAGGGGATATTCTCTTCCCCATGCTCCACAATTTCCGTATGTGTAGCTCCTGTTAGGTTTAATGAGACCGGTACTCCTAAATCCCTGAGATGAAATTATAACCCTAAGTGGGTTCTAACAATTGATTAACAATCCCTTTAAAGTAGAACATTAAAAGAGAGATTAAGCAAAAATATATCCTCTCTTTCAGAGCATATTTTCAAAAATCTGTTCATTGGTGGTTCATTCCTGCAAACCTGTGTTTCTAGTGGAGGGCTTGCTTCAGTAAATATTCACAAATGTGGATAAAAAGCACTTCTCTTGTAAGCACCTGAAAGCCCTAAACTGAACTGTTTCATACCTGAATCCCACTTTGTGAATGTAATTCAAATGTGAACTCGCAATAAATTATTGTTCTCAGAACTATTAAGAAAATACATTTGAATTTCACATATGTGGCAAAAGGTTACAAAACCCACGCTTCTTATCTCAAGTGTGAGTCACTTCAGCACAGTGGTACCCTCTGAAGAGTCAGGTTGCTGTGTTCAGGCTCTGGTTGTCTCCCGACCACAGAAGGACTTACGGATTTTAGTCACAGACTTTATTAGGATGTTATACACTCATCTGGTTTTTTTTCTAGTGTTCTTATTAATATGTGGATGGTATTTTCCCCCCAGCATTGCAGATAGTGAAAGGATTTCTTATTTAATAGTGAAGCACTAGTAATAATAATAATAATGAAACAAACACTTGATTTCAAGAAAGATAAAGGTAAGATATTGCTGGGTGGAAGAATGTATCCGTTGGTTGCTGGTCTTTTCTTTCTTCATACTGTTTAATTATTTATCAAACCATCCTGACCCTTAATTGATCACAAGGGCTACTAAGTGCTTTAGCAGTCTGTTACACTGTGTCAAATGAGATATGTTTTTTCCTCTGAAGCAGAATGAAATCACCCCCCAAAATCAATCAGCAACAATGTATTTTAGCTGGGTGGGTGCAGTTCACTTAGGGCCATATTCTGCACTTTTACTGCCCTTGAAAGGAACTTGCATCGGTAATTTAGTTACCTTTAGCTGGCTACTTGCTTGGGTAGAAACTGCGTGAGCTCATAACTGTACGTTTGTGTTCATGCTTTAGAAATTATATTTACCAGCTCCAGAAATTTCTTTACTCCCAATAGTCCACTTTAACACAGATTATTGATGTTTTTCTTAAATATATTTGGGATTTTTTTTTTTAAAAAAGACAAAACCCACCAAAACCAGGAAACAATTTTATTTTCTTCCCATCACTAGTTCTAAAATTTTAAGGCTTTGATTGCGGGGTCCTGAAAGGGATTCATAACAGTTTAGGGATGTTGCTGAAATATTCTTCCAGTAACTAAAACTAAACCATTATTTCAGTCTCTGTAACATTCAGTGAAAACATATATTTCATTTTTACATGTTTTTACAGGTAAGGTTCAAAAAGGTCCTTTAAACATCTGAAGATACACAGGACAAAGGGAGGTTCCTACCTCTGAAAATGTGGTCTGAAAGCTGCAGCTTCAGCAGCTGTAAATAGCACTTTATGTCTATATACACTCAGATTTTAACCTCAAAAGTTCCTTAAAGTCTCTGCTTGGCTTTCTGTGAGCCCAGGTTTTGCCAGCTGCTGGTCCAGCTGTGCTGCGGCCTCTGCTGCTCCTCAGATAATGTCGAGAGGCACATGGCTTTCCCTTAACTTGCAGGAGGACTTTGGTTCTGCAGCAGTCCTTGATGTCTGTTCCACGGGGATTTTACTGAGAAGCCAGGCTCCTTGTTAGTCAGTTGTCAGTTGTTGTCAGTTGTCCCAGCACTCCTGCATCTGAGTGGTGTGGTCCTACCCGTGGCAGGAGAGTGGGGGCACCTCTCTGTATAACTGATCTTCAACTTCATAGAGAGGATGTGCTTCTGGAAAGTAGAGACTGTGGGCAAAAGCTCCCTGCCACAGTGATTGCTTTAATTGATAATAATAAAAAAAACATGGCTACCAGCATATTTCCGTTTTGAAAAAAATTTAATCATCCTACCTTTCCCCTGGTGCTGCATGGGAGAAACAAGTTGCAAGCCCTGGTTTGACCACCTCAGCATGGGATTCAGCTCTGGAGGTGTTTTCAGGCACACTCCCTTTGCATCACTCCCTGCTTTGTAACAGCAGACAGAACTGAGCCCACTTTGTGGTTTTGTGGATAAACCTTTGAGATGCTAGAGCATGGATGGAGAATGTAGGCCTCCAGCTCTGTCTCCTGAGGGAAAAGATGGTTCCTAGGACTAGGTACTTTATTTTTACATAATGCAAAATCTACCTTGAAAATATCTGTTTCTGATTTAAATTTATTATCTACTGCTCAGGAATTACTGCTTTCTCAAAGACCCCAGAGTTATTTGGTTATTTACAGCTTTATCTTCTTGGTATTTCATCAATATTTTATGTTTGGCATTTTGCTGTCACACATAGCTTTGAAAATGGAAGCGTGTAGCAGATAATCAGTTTAAAAGGAGCAAAGCCAAAATGTGGTCATTCATTTTACGCCTGTATTTAACATTTACTCTCTAGTTTAATATCATACTCAATTAATGTAATAAATAGGAAATGGTGCACTGCCTGCCATCTGGTTCATCACTGGAAATTCTTTTGAGCCTTAGCCTTAATGAAGGATTTACCAAGGACCTTGACATGCAGATGAGCTCCTTGTATGAAGTTCTGGTTTAGAAAACTGTTTTCTAGGGAGGATATGTCACATTGTAATACAGAACATTATGTAGTTACATAACATAGGGTGAAAGGCAGAGCTAGTGCAGATCCATGTTTCTCAGACTTAGAAAGCAGAGAATGATGTGACTCTTTCCTGCATTTATCTGTACAATTAGATGCTTCCCAAGCTCTACCAGTAGAAAAGATCTTCTTTTGGCTTCCAGGGGCCCAAATGGGAGAATGATTGCTGTAATTCATGGTTCTCCCTTTTGGAGAAGCAACACAACAAGGTGAAAGTAATAATGAGTTCATTATTATTGAATTTGGGCATTTGTGGACCACCTTAATAAGCATTTTCACATCTCGCTCTCCTTTCTGTATGCCATCTTTTAAAAGAAGGAAAATACTTCCCTACATTAGCTGTTACAGCCCTACTAATGATTCTGATTATCAATAAAATAATTTTAAACATTTAAAGATTGAAGCTATGTATTTGTCATCTAACTTTACTTGATTTTTCTTTCAATACTTTTCTCTATCCCTGAATTTCTTGTATTTCTTTTACCCCTTGAAATCTACCTCTTCGTATAAAAGTTCTTTGATTCAGTGACTAGAGATAGTGTATTGAATAGAGCTGGGCACATTTTTTTAAAGTTTACACAATAAAAACAGCTGCTGAGTTCTCTCTTGAGAGGGACTGAGAATGTCTAGCTCCTCTCCTAGCAGTGCTGTTGGCAGGTACAAAGCATGTCTGGGATTTGAATAGTTATAATGGTTATACTGGTTATACTGAGACCCCTAAGGTGGAGAATCTAGAAAGTGCAGGTGTCTAAAATGTCATTATGATGAATGCACTCTGTAAAAACCAAGCCAAAAGGACTTCAGAGAGATTCTAACAGCTTCATTGCATGCATCACATTTTAGATGGGTAGCTCTCACAAAAATTTGAATATTTCAGTATTCATTAAGTCACATGGAAACACTTGATTTTTTGCTAAAGTGTTTATAGAGTTTTATACAGGAAGATCTTAAAATTTTACCTTAAGATTATGAGTTTTGTAAACACTAGACTTGAATGTATATAGTTGCACTGGCCACCAGAGTGTGAGTGAGATACCTGTAGACAATATTGACCTGAGCCACTCTGAAACTGTCAAGGTACATATAGGGCACAGTTCTGTTCTGCGAGCTGCTGTATAATCGGGCTTGTTTCGTAGTCATTTAAATTTTTGCAGCAGAATGTTGTTTCACATTTTTCCCTTGATTTGCTATGGGGCAAACATGCAGTCTGAGAAGCAGCTTACCAGTTTGGAGAGGGGCTGAAGGAGAAGGGAGGGGTTGCCCTCCATAGCAAGGGACTTCTGCAAGCAAAAGGGTGAAATAACATTCTTTGCCCTTTATGTAGTGAGTTTTTAGCATCAATTGAATTTTTCATTGTTTTTTTGCATTTTTATCATTTTTATATTTGCCTTTTCAATAGGAAACCTTGGGATTTTTAGTTTTTAATATTTCTGTCACTCATTGAAATTTCAGTATTTAATTGTTGTAAAATGTTCTGAAGGCTCTGAACTCCTAAATGGAGTTGATGTACTCAGTAAAGGTCCAGCAGATGAAGAGGGTTGTTTTTATTGTAAAAATTACGACAATCAATTATTAATAAAATATAAAGACAACGTGGTGATAAAATTATAAAATTGGGATTTTGAATGATTGCTGTACTATTCATTGACTTTTTTTCTGAAAAAAATTTGAATGAGTTGGTTTTTTTCATTGTTTAGAATTTATTCTAGTCACTGCAATATTCTTCTTTTTCTAAACTGTAAATCAAAGGAAAAAGAAATCCTCCACAGATGCTGTATGTGTTTGATGTATTAGACACATTTTTGGAGTATGCTGCCTGAAACCTAGGGAATTCATTAACTCACAAGTTGCTGCTAAGGAGGGAAGAAGTCACATTTCCCAAGATGCCCTGCCTGTCCCCTGGCTGGGGGATGTGTTAGGGCAGCCTTTGTCCTCCCTTGTATTTGGCTGGTTCTGGAGAAAAGGGAATTTCTTCAAACTGAAGGGCTGTTCCTGCTTCTCCCCTGACAGCACCTGTTATTTAATTAACCTGATAGTCTGTGGCTTGCTGTTTCCCATCATACAGCCAGGCACAAAGACAGATGAGAGCTGGTGCTCTGCAGCAGTCCCCAAGACCCCAGCCCACAGCCCTGAAGTCACTGGCTTTAGCACAAACTTCAGAGGGAGGGACAAGGTCCACACCTTTGGGAAAGAATCAGAGCTACAACCTTTCAACCTGAGCAAAGCAAAGCCATTGTCTAAATAACGTTTACTCTGTAAGGGACCTCTCTGGGCATATTTTTGGACATATCTGTCCCAGCAGAGCACTGCTGCAGGACTTCAGCAGTGAGAGCAGGGCAGTGAACCTGGCCACCAGTCAAGTGGGATTCCTTAAGGATGTTCATGCCACCCCTCTCAATTAGCCAAGAAAGGCAAATAAAGCAATACAGCGCAGGAAGAGATGTCCAAACCTCATCTGTATCTAGTCTCTTGCAATAAAGTAGAGTCAGTAAAATACCATCTCTCTGGATTTTCCTACTTCTGATCTCCAGAAAAGAGGCTCCACTCAGGGGAACTTGAGCCTTCTCTGTCTATCGTGACACAACGAGTTTCAGCATCATTTGGGGATTTGAGCTGTGACTGTGTGAATGACAGAAAATCTCACATGTATTCTCAGTGGGGAACAGGCTGAAAAACCCTGAATGAGGAGGTTGTGGTTGTTTGTAAGAGGTACAGGCATCACTACCATCACCTGCTTCCTCCTGTCACTCCTGGCGTGGATCACTTAAATTCACTGTGGCTCATTTCCCCTCCCCCCCCAAAAAAATTGAAGCTGGTTTAGAATTTCATAGCCCTGAGGATAAATAACATCCATAACCTTGAGCTATAGTCTGTCATACTCACTGGTACCTGACTGGGATTTCAGACATTGCTTTTGGTCTATAAAATGTGAAATGGTTTGCTTGTGAGACAGCCCCCACTCCCTGCAAGGTGCTGCTGGCATCCAGTCCCTGGGGACACCAGGTGGAGCAGTGTACTTGCATTAGGAAGGATTCATCCCCCTCCTTGATGTAAATCTCTCACTTGCAAATTCCTTCCACCTCTGGATCTGTGGGGGCTTATGAGAAATTGCTGCATTCATATTACAGAAGAATTATCAAAACCCCAGTAATAAAGGATTCTGAGAGTCAGAGATGGGTTTTATTTCTCTGTTGTTGTTTGAATTGCAACAAGAAAATTTGGGAAATACCAGCCACTATAAACTACGAGATGCAATCACCAAACAGCTGACAGTGACCTTCTTGAGTACAGTGGTGCCTGCTCCCATTCCCTTTTCCTTTTGATCCTGTTAGCAATGTTTCAGCCCATGTCACTGTTTTCTGAAATGAAAGTTCGATATTTGAAGTAACTTGGAACAAGGCATTCTCTTCTAATAACTGCATTTAAAAGAATAGTTTCATCATTTACTCTTTCATGTACTAGGAGTAAAGGCGTAGTGATCCATTCTGGTAAGACTGCCTTCCTTTAAGCCAAAGGGTGTCAAACAAACAACCAAGTTTGCACTGCTTTGTAGGAAACTACAAAAGGGCTCCAAGGGGAAAAAGATTGCTGTCAGGCATTGTTTTATGTTAAAAATACAGTTCTTTGGTCTAATGATGAACTGCAGTGAATTCCAGAGGGAGGGATTAATAGACGACATTTACATTCATTCATGTATTAGAGGCATGTATGAAAAAAAAAATTTAAAAAATCAAAGGAATGTGTACTGGTAAAACTGTGGAAGGTTGCTGCTTTTATTTCAGATCAGAAGAGTTCATGAATCCGGAGCTCATCCTTTTTTTCCAAATACATGTCTACTAGGAGATAATACCTTTCTCTAAGAGCTTCATTTTTCTTATTAAAATAGAACCTTTTTTTTTTTTTTTTGCTTCAGGTGTTATTTTCTTCTAGATCTGTAATGGGTGTAAATAAGGTAATGAATTAACTGATTTACAGTAGCTGCGATCCAGCTCCTTCCTTCAAAATCCGAGTGGTTCCTCTGGTATTGGCCTCACGAAGACCAATAGCACTAAATACACAGAGCCTTGCAGTAAATGCAAAGTCAGCCTTGGCTCAAACAAAGGCCAGCTCCAGTATTTTCACTGGCATTTATTCTAATTACTTGATGGCACACCCCTGGGGTTTTTTGATTCCTGTTGCCACGATGAAACACGTGGCAGATGCATTTCTCAGTCCGTTAGCACCTTGCAATGAGCCATTAACACGTTACTGTTTTCTTCCTCTGTGTCTTTCTCCCAGGAATTATGTCTGACCACCAGTTTGGAAACCAGTTCATGTGCAGTGTGGTTGCGTCCCATGTGAGCCATCTCCCAACCACAAACCTCAGTTTTGTTTGGATTGCTCCACCTGCAGGGACGGGCTGTGTCAACTTCATGTACGTATGCACGCCAAGCCATGAGCAGATGATCTCTCTGGAGATAACGAAATGATCTAACCTGCTCACACTGCCTGGATAAAAGAGTCAGTCAGAGTACACTGCCAAGTGTAGACTTTAATTTGAAGTAAGGATATTGAGTTCTTCCTGGCTGAAGAGTTTCTGTGCATATTAGGACTTCTTATTTTCAAAGGATGTAGGAAGTCTAGCATTTAAACAGAAATAGATTCTTCTTAGTAATTAATCATATCATTGATCCTTTAAGTGTATAGCTCATTTGCACTGACCCAGTCTTTTAACTATTGCATTTAACATGAGTTAGAACATCACACAAATATAATATTCAGATTGCAAGCATCAATATAAAATGCAAGTATTTGAGAGTAGCCATACTCAAGTATTTACTGTTCCTAATTATAAACACTCTCAGCTTCTGCTGAACCAAGGCCAGCCAAGAGGGTTTTTTTGGTAATTTGTTTTAAAGACATTAAGTTACCGTTTGATGATTTAGTACCAAATAAAGCTCCAACAAAATAGCTTAACTTGAATTATTCACATATATATGACTATATTTTACCTTCAAGTAACTTCCAATTATTTTTCCCAGAATTTTAGTAGACCAGATTTGAGAGAGAAAATACACCAAGAATGTAGTCAAAAGTAGAAAATGTTTCAAGTTTGACATTTTCAAAGAAAAAAAAAGGCAGACTGCTCCCTAACTCAGTAAGTTAATAATTGCAACATTTCAGAGATGTTTTCTGTATTTCTGTGGCTGTCCTGTTGTCAAAACAAACCTTCTTCTGAGTATTATTCCCTTTCAGTCTATGCTGAGAAGCAGTAGGTAAGTGCCCCACTTAATCAAGTCGTTTTACTGTTGTAAAAAATAAAAAATGAGCAGCTGACTTCCTTGAGAACAGAAGTTGCTGATGGTGAGCACAGTACCTGTAGATTGATTTACCTGTGGCTTTGATACTTCCTCTTACCTACATAATGCACTTTTTTTGCTTGTACTGTCAGGATACATTATTTATTAGCTGTGATGACAATGTCAAGACATTTTTATTTCTAATTCTCTTGACTTCTAAACATGTAATAGTAATTTGGGGAAAAAATTGTTTTGATGAGTGGTAACTATTGCTTCAGGGTGTATTTGTTGTATATACAAACAAATGGTATGAGAGTTGTACATACCTTGAGGAAATCCGTCAGCTACAGGGTTTACACATCCTTTAATTCCTTTCTAAAGAGTTTTTTTTGTTCAAGTTGAAGCAGCTAACATTTGTTCTTTTGTGCTGCCTGTACATCTTCTCTGTGTATTCTTGCTTACTACCTTTCTTTCTTGAATGTTTTGGTTTTCCTGGTATTCAAGAAATAATTGAATTTTTGATCCTAACATGCACAGTGATTGGGAATGTATTTATTTTTGAGATGTGACCCTGCATTGTGAGTTTTGAGGTCAGTTTCTAACCAGTCATTCATTTTCCTGTGGCTGATTTTTTCCATGGTTTTGTAGTGGGGTTTTTGTTCATGTTTGTCATTGTTGAAGAACAGCTGACAAATAGCTCTACAGAAATACAAATACTACTATGAATGCTGATTCTCATTTCTCAGTTGAAGGAAATATAAAGAGGAGAAATATGTTTTACCTCTAATCCTCCACCTCAATTTTTCTGCAGCTACCCACACATTCTTGCCTCAGCTGGTGTTTCTCCTGCTTACTAAATAACAAGTCTCAGTAAACAAAGCTATTTTTGTGGTGCAGTGTTAGTCTGTCTACTTTACCCAGTTCCCTGAATTCAAGAGTTCCAGAGGACTCTATCTTGTCTCCCTTTTTGCCTTTATAGCAAATAATAAACAAGATTTTTAACACTCTAAATTTAACATAAAGTTTAAATTTAGTATAGATTACATTTAATATATAAATTGAATAGTTTTTATTTAACTTAGTATAAATTGAAAGTATTTACAAAAGACACCTAAATTTATAGACTCTGACAACAGTGCAGTATAGGTAAGCACTTCCTATACTGTTAGTTGCCAATATGTCTGTGATTCAGATCAGCTCATTAGTCTTTGACCTCTCTGGGGATGGATAATAAGGTTATTAATTAGCATTAGCTTTGACGTGCGGTTTTTGAGTGTTGATACCTCTCCCTGGACAGTTCTCAGGAGGAACTGGACAAAGGTCACCAGGCAAATCTTTCACAGGCCAATGCACAGATAGCTTTCATTAACTGCACACACTATTGACTGTTCTGGCTTCCACTGGAACCGTGGAATTCTGTGGATGTGACGTGGAGAAGTCACGACCCTGTAGACATCATGGGCAAAATTCTCTTTCTATATCTATGCTTTTTGGTGTGCTCTTCTAGAGCTCATTCCTGAAAAAGACAGAAGCCCTAAGACACAAGATTCGTGCGGTGGTGCTGGCAGCCTATTCTTCCTTGTAGCTCCTGTATCCATTGGTAACAAAACAAACATGACAAAGGGGTTGAGATATCAAGATACTAAGTTTCATAAAATCAGTAGCCAGGCAGACCATTAATACCGGTAAATCTAGACATTCCCAGAAACAATCCTGCCTGCTACAACATAATTTGTTTATAAATTGCCAGAAATATTCCTGCCATAAATATGTCAGTCCCCAGTTCCCAGTCCACCCTGCATTTCCCAGTCACAGTAAAGGAGGGTGGCTCCTGGCCACATTTAGGCAACTAAAACAGCCAATGAGGGACACACAAGGTGTTGCTGTGTTCCAGGAAGGGAGGACGAGGAAAACTTTGATCTTCTGGGTTGAGGAGAAGTAGGAATGCTGTGGAGAGGGATGTGGGGCACAGTTCTGCAAGGAAGATGGGCTTATTTCTGGGAATGTGAGATGCAGGGGCACAGCAATTTGGGATTCACACCTCATACACCAGCTTGCCAGCACAGCACTCAGTTTCTTCCCCACCCCACTGGAATATTCCTCATCTCTGCAGTTTGATGTAGTCCAGTTATTTACATTGCACACAGCTCTGTGTCACTGCTGGCTCTAAATGCAATGTTACCTGGTGGAGCTTTGCATCTTTCCTTGGCTCCGTGTTTCACTCAACACAAGTGGCTGGAGCCAACCTGTTTTTGTGCAAAATGAGGCAATAGCCACTTTTTTACACTAGTTGTGTGCAAACTTATTTTCACTCTGTTGGGGTTTTTTTCCTCAAAGTACCTTATTATGGTTACTAAATAAATATTAAAAGTACTTTTTTATGAAATACACTTCTAAGAGAAACACTGAAAGCTGCTGTTCCTGTAGTAGATATTGGTGTAATTCTTTAGTGTGTTTTCACCACAGATACCTCCAGGTGAGTTGAGGCAAAAAAAGCTAAAGTGCATCATTTATTGCAGAATAGTTTTCTTAGCAATAACTTAGGACTATGTTAAATAGGTATTGAGCACCAGAGCTTCCCAAGCAAATTGCCAGGATCTGTAAATGCTCTCTACCACCACAAAATAGTAGGTCCTCCTTTACACTAACAAGTAATTTCTGATTGTGTGCAAATTTGTAAAATAGTATCTTCATAATCCTTCAGCTAGGTTTTGCTGTTTGTAATTTCTGCTCTAAGCTCACACTAACCTAGTTAAAGCTCAGCCTGACAGCAGGGATAATAATGGCTGTTAAGCAGGGGGGCATGCTGGGCTGCATCTTAGGTTGTTAAGCCTGTTGTTTTATAGACGGCTTAACTTACTAGTTTACAAAAGTGATAAAGCTGACCTAAATAGCAAAAGCATATTGTGTTTTGACCACCAGTGGAGTTTACTGCAAAAGTTCCAGCTATTGTATGAAATACTTTTTATGTACATGGAAAAATAAGTATTTTTCTTATGTAACCATTTATGTTAGTCATTGAGCAGGTGTCCAGTAATTATGATTGTGTCTATATATTCACTATAACTTCTAGTAACAGAAGACTGGACTTCTGTAAAGCTGTCTGCCTGAGTCTGTAGGCAGTGCCTAATAAGCTAGTAAGTACCAAAAGGCCCAATCACATATTATGTGGCACTTAATTAGCACAGCTTTTAGTGCAAACGGCTCAATAGCAATGGGAATAGCTGTGGTGGTGTGGTAAGACAGAGGTAAGAGAGCTGTGGTGGCCGAGGCAGGGCACTGGTACATTGCTTCTGTTGAGGTGGGAGCAACTGATCCTCAGCACAGCTCCTGGAAAAAGTCTGGCACTGAGTGCTGAGGCAGACAGCTGAACTGTTGGAAGAAATTTTCAAGAAAGGAGATTTGTTTTCCATGGAGAGTATGCCTCTTCCCATAATCACCTCAAGTTACAACTCCTTTCTGGGAAGTTTGAAGTACCCTGTTCCAGAGCCATTCTTCTCATGCCCATGTGTTTAAGCCTGTTTCAGGAACTGGCATAACATGGTGTTAATGCAAGAACTCAAAATACCCTGCTGTACAAACACTACAGAACATAAAGACTGTGATTGAGAGACTTGGTTACCTATTTAAAGCATTCATAGAAAACTTATTATAATAATTACGGAAATATTGAATAAACATCCAAGAAGATTACATGCTTTGCTATATTAGTCCTCTAGCCAGGGTGGGAAAGGTCTCTTGTCTGAAGGAAACACATTCCCCTGGTAAACCACTTAGCTAAACTGGCATTTAAGACACTGTTTAACGTGGTTTTTTCACTGTGTTTGAAAGAAACACAAAGGGTAAGGTTCAAGATTAGGTACACAATTATGTTTGTAGACAATGATAATACACACAAATAATAACATAAAAGTAAACAGAAAACAGCATCTATCAGAAGTGAGGTCCCTTAGGTCCCTTGCATTTATATATAGTCAACTCTTAATTATATGGTCATGTAAGTTTTCTCCCTCACGTTCATATGATGACACAGAATTGTACAGTGAAATACACTGTTGTTCACAGCATCCTACTTGCTGCCATGATTTGAAATCTGTGCATTCAGTTGAGGAGTGTGCCATAACACAGATGGAAACCCTAATGTACAGACAGCCTTGACTTTGGGGTTTTGTAAAGAAGCAGCTCCCTGCTTCAGATAAATGCTGCATTTCTCTTCCTACTCTTTATTGCAACAAAAGCCTGAAGCAGAATATTTCATAGCACTCTTTGTGATATTGGTGTGGACTCTGAATCAGGGATTGTACAGGCAGCGCCAAATAAGAGATAGTCATTGTTTACAGTCAGGGTAGTTCCAACATTAGCCCAGTGTTGCAGTCATTTTTATTTTTCCCTACTGCTTATAACTTCTGCCTTGTAGAAAAAAAAAAATCGTCAGTAATTGTTCCTTGCTGGTGTGTCAGTCTAGTGGAACTATGAAGAAAAATTACTCCTTTGCTGGGTTTTCCACTTCCCTGGGTAAAGGCATTGTTGTGCCGTCAATCAACATTATGTGTAATATTCTGAAAATCACAAGCCAATATTTGATTCCTATCTTGGCTCTGCTCTCATGTCCCATTTTGATCTGGTGCCTAGATTACCTCCTTCATCTTCTGTGTTTGTTAATTTCCAGTGAAATGCAAACGCTGTGCATGGAATCATTGTGGGTCCTCTAATCATAACCCCAAACAGCAATGACCCGTCCGACTATGAAGAATTAAACTTGTCTGTTAGTTTTATTTTAGTTTTGTCTATTTTGTGTAAAGCCAGCAGAGGCGACCAATGAGAAATTGTGGGTGTTTACAGAAATTTTTTGAACAGAAGATGGTAACACAAAGGACACTGAGGTGGTGAATATTCAAAATTGTTCAGAGCAAAGCAACAAAACCATGTGAGAGGATGAAAGTTTGTTGCTTTCATCCTAACTTTCCACTCCTTAAAAGGGGTTTTCAGTTGTTTTCACCGGGATATAGGATATGTAGGTAGATATTTATGTGAGCTGTGCCTGTAAGTCCTCTGAGGGTTAAGGGATGTGCGACCTGGTTCCATAGACATCCAGGGTCTGACATTCAGTTCTACATCTAGGGAGAGGTACCTGCAGGGCTAGAAGGTCTCTATAGCTCTACTATCTTCCTTACGACATTTCAAATTATTTTAACACTTCTAGGCAGCAGAATTAAGACCTAGATCTCCACTGACCAGAATGGATCACTAGCTACATAGCTTGTTTGTAGACCTTTATATAGGCACATATTTTAAGATTTTTTTAAATGTGAATGGGAATCCCACCCAGTCAGACTCAGCTGCCTAAACATAAGCATCCCATACCAACTCATGAAAATTAATTTTTCATCCCCACCACCCTCAACAGCAAGTAATTTGTCTGTGTCAAGAATTTCCAATGAGTGGGCTACTCAGCAGTGGAAATCTGCTGAAGGGTATGAATAAAAATGGCAACTTTATAAAGTTCATAAAATCTTGCAATTTATTTCCTTTCTCCTTGGAGGTGAAATCTGTTGTATAATATTCTCTCAGATGACTGATACTCCTACTAAAAGCCCATTTTAATGAGAGGACTGCTCAGTTTCTAACCTTTTTTCCAAGTTTGAAGACAGCTGGCCATTTGTGATTTTAGACTCCTCACGCTGTGTAGTAGGTATAAGAAAAGCAGAACCAACAAAGCCAGAAAAAAATGGTTATGTGAGCATGTATTCAAAGTAAAAGCACATGAAAATTCTATTGGTGTTAGTTGAACTTGATTCCAAAGATGAGCAAGAAGCATAAAATGCTACTTCTGTCAATATTGTGTAATGCCAAAGTAGAAACTGCAATATTATATGATATTAGGATGGTTTCTTTACTTTGTGTGATATAAATTTATTATATCACATACTTGTAGTGTATGATAGCAGAAGGAAGCTCACTTTAGCCTTTGGCTTCCCTATTAAGATTTTATTGTGGCTTCATATAGGACTCTGGCACCTCCTGCATGAAATAAAATGAAATTTAGTCATTTTCTACTGGTGTTATCTAAATAATAAAAAGGTCATGGTGAGAATTACTTCCCTTCTTACAAATGTTCATTTAGCAGTTCCAGAAGCAGAGATTAGATTTTAATTTCTTCCCTTTCTGCACAACATTCTCATAATATTTTTGCACAAGACCATCAATTCACAATCTGTGAATAAGTTATCAGTAACTGTGTTTCAAATTCTTGCTTGAATTTTGATAAAAATATCTCTGAAATTTAACCTCAGGGTGATTCTTCAGAATGTATTTTAGTTCATCAACAGCATAAACCTTTGTTTTATTCAAAGCATTGCTTTGTCTTCCCCTTTTCTCAAAATGGCTTAATTTTGAAAACACGACTGGAGTACAGAATGTGTTACACACACTCCCAACACTTCGTCTCCACTAACAGGTTTTCCTCTGCATCAGACCAGTTCAATGAAATGTCTTTTACCAAATAATAATTGATCAATAACAAACCTTTCAAAATGATGTCCTAGAAGAAATATGCTTAATGAAATAGCCACAAACCAGTTTTGGGGAGTTGTTTTGGAATGTTATCTATAGAAAGAGTGAGCACTAAACATGCATGGAACCATTCTCTACAGGTAGATATACAGTGCATAAAACACGAGTGCAGGCAAAGGCAGAGGACAACTGTAAGAGATGTTATAGGAAGATAAATTTCAGTACTGCAGACAAGCCTGTAAAACTAAATACCATGTCTGCATGGAAGTCCCTGGTATGTCCCTGGAATGTCTCCTGATGGACTGATCATTCAATGCCATCTCTTAAGCAGATAATGTGTCCAGTGCATAAATGAGTTGGAGTTAAGTGCATTGTCTTGTTTTTGGGAAGTCCTTAACTTCTTGCTAAATGCCTTGGTGAAGAGCTCGATCCTGCAGGGTGCTGAGCACCAGCCTTGATCCAGCAGAGCACTCCTGCATGTTCATGCTGTCATCAAAGGCACAGAAAACACTCCGTATTTTTTAAAATTCACGCCTTCATATTTTTTGTTTGAATTCTGCTTTGTTTGTGTGCACAGGCAAGGAAATATAATGATGTTCTGACCATATTATCAGTTCACACAAATTAACTTATTTTTCTCAGCTTGTTTGTTTGGATGAACTTTAATAGAGTGATCTACAAAGTATTACATAGACACGCAGTATTTTCAGCAAGAAAAAAATTCTCCCTTTCTGTATAACAATGGTGAGTCCCAGCAAAAGTTTAAAAACAAAAAAGAAAGAGAGCCTAAACTTGAAGATATCAAAAACATTTGATCAGCTTTTGCTGCTCTCCTGCTGGGAAGATTTGAGTATTCAGAATGACCATGACCTCAAATTAGCCGACAGAATGAATTCTCTTGTACAGCAGAGTTATCACCTAGAAGAAGACTTGAAGATGCTACACTAATTCAAATAATAATACGTTTTTATTTAAAAGCATGTTATTGAAGTATTTCACATACCATTTTGTTGCTGCTGTTGCTGATTAATGGCTGTTTTCATTACATATTTTACAGATACAATGGCACTGTAACATTATGTTTTCGTGTTGATGACATTGTTTTCCTTATTCTTTTGGAGTGGCTTGAATCTTTTTAGTTCTTAGTAGAAACGTACACAAAATAAATTTTCTGTTATACCCTTCCAAATACCCCTGTTAGGTCAACAAAAGCTGTTTAGCTTAGGTAGTAATGCACATTCACTTGAGCCATTTTCTGTGAAAAATGCATTTTAAAAGTGTTAAAGAATAAGAAGGTCTCCAGCAATCTCTGTGATTTCCCACCCAAATAGGGAAGAGTTTAAAATAACAATTTTGAAGAAATGAATACTGGAAGAAAGTAATTCTCTGTCTTTATTTTCAGTACTTCAGTACTGTCTGAGGTCGAATTTTGGCCACATTAAACACATTGCTGCAGTCAGGAACTAAAAACGTGTTCCACAAATTCAGCCAGCTCCTATCACCATTAGTGTTTATGCAAAGCATTATAATTGATATGAACAAAAAACTTTGCAGAACCTACTTACACATTCAAAGAGCAATGTCCTAAACCTCCTAAAATACAAAAAACAAACAGTAGAAACACTCCCAATCAATATCACAGACAGTTTGGCAGAGCAGTGAAGATGTCAGGGCCGTAATTTGAACGATGGTTTTAACACGCAAATAGAGAGAGAATATGTATGGTGAGTTAAGCTGCATAAAGCCTTTCTTCTAAATCCAGATGTAGGCATTAACTCGCATATTTGAGATGGCATGCTTATTTGCTAAGTGCAAAGATGGCTAGAAAAAGGCTTTCCTGACTGATGATAAAAGCTGGAGTACTCTTTAATTTTGGTTACTGCCAAGCTCATTTCAACAACCACAATAGTTATTTGGCTTCATACCAAAAAGTGGCAATACAGTACTTATATGTCTATGGATCAAAATTAGATGAAAAATTGCTGTTTCTCATCTCGAAAGCCATTTGCCACACATTTTATGGGCCTCAAGATGCCTTTTGTAATATGTGATAACAGAGCCAACTGAAGCATCTGCCTGGGAAGAGATTACTTTAATTATGGACTCAATGTCCTATTTTCTGCAAGTGTTCCCCAGAGAATTTCTTACTGCTGGATGAGAGGTGTTATGATGCACATTAAAACCTACAAGTCAAACAAAAGAGGTTGTAAAAGTGAGACAAGGACACCCATAGAGACCCCAGTCTTGTATTCAGTGGCTAAAAAAATAACCCTGAATTCCGTGATCATAACTTTTGAATTAATCTAACACCTGTTAAAATACACTTCCAAAATATATACATATGTAAAAAAAGAATGATAAAAAGGCTTACCATTTCTTTCCTTATCCTATGATGCTTTGTAAAATTGATCAGTCTGTAGAAGTCTTCAAAATGCTCATGTTTTCCTTTTAAATTTTTCAGTATAGTATTTACTAATGATGTAGTGTGGAAAATGCAGCAAAGAGGTTTCTTGTTAGCTTCTATTTTTTTAACATGCGAAGTTTCTCGTCATTAAGAATTCATTTGCCTTCTGCTGTAGTATCATTGATCACAATTAACTCACTTGATATTAAAGTGGATGTGCTGCATGCTCCTATAGAAATTCTGTGTAAATCACCATTGATTTAGCACAGTTTAATGGATACTTAAAATATTTGTCATTCTCTCTTCATCAATTAGAAGAAAGCCTAGAGATCTTCATTAGCAGCTGCTGTAATGATGAGCTAAAAGTTTTTCTTTACACAAAATACGATGGAAGAGCTGTAAAGATAGCTTGAAGATGCTGTGACAGCATGTGAAGTACTGGGAAACTTCCTTAGAATTTGGAAAATTGCCAAAATTAAAAGGGGAAAATTACATCTCTAGAAGATACTGAACTTTAAAAACAAAGCAAAACAACAACAAACCAAATAAACCAAAAATTATTTGAAGTGTATTTAAAACAGAGGGCCATATCTGCCTCTTTGATTTTTTACAATTATTAGAAAGGTTTAATCTCTCAAAACAGTAGAGTGAAAGCAATGCTCATCCTTTATCAACAAACATTAGGGATTTTTCAGTTTGCTAATTTTATAGTAAATGTCTTTAGTGAAGCACAGCCAAGTCTGAAAATAATGTTAAATGGTCAGTACTTACCTGGTCTGGGGGAAGGTAGTATGGAGATTTCACAGCATAGCAAATGAAAACAATTAGCTACTTGTTACGATCCGGTTTAAGCCCAGAAGAGCAGAGAAAACTAAGTCTCTGTACATAAACTGGAAAGAACATAGTGAAGGTTCAAAATATTCCCAAAAACGAGATTAAAACCAAACGAGGTTTAATGTTGGTGCCAAAAAATTGATGTATTTTATTTAATAGTAAAAGAGGCAAAGAGAAGGAAAGAGAATAAAAAGAAAGACATAGAGAAGTGTGCGTGGGGGGA
>VZRQ01003112.1:2087164-2278530 GCA_013397975.1 Machaerirhynchus nigripectus | reverse complement strand
GGCCTGGCAGCTGATAGCCCTGGGGCTGTGGTCTCCATCCTGGAGGTGCTAAGCTTAGGCTTTGTGAATGTCCCCAGCCCTGAGCTGTTACTTTATCTTATCTTCATCAGCGAGCAGTGTAAGGCCTCCGGCAGGGTCCCTTTCAGGGTTCAGTGTCTTCTCTGCAGTTTTTGCAACACAGTTTTTAAAAGTCCTTAATTTCAAAAGTTTAAGTCATAAACTGTAATATTTCAGTCTCTCTCAGCTGCCCCTGCAGCTTCCAGCCCCAGAAGGAGCTTGTCAGTTAGGGGTCATCACATGTGTCTCTTCTTTATGGTTTCCAACACCATTTCAGGTGTTTGGGGAATACCTGCTCCAAAATTGATCTCTGCTGCTACATAGGCTAAGTTTGAAAATCCTGTCACAGCATGATGTGCTGGTTAGTGTGGCTCAGAGACACCTGACCTGCATCTGCAGGGCTGAATTTGGGTTTGAAAGTGGTGGCACCTGTTCTGTCTGGGCTGTGGGTATGCTCATTAAGCCTCACAATATAAGCTTTAGGAAGTGGAGAGAGAAAGCTGAGATATTGTAGGTCTCTTTGCTTGGAGCCATTCTGGGTTAGGAGGACATGAAGCTCAGCTCTCTGCTGTGTACAACATGGTGGGACACAGACACGTGGCCTCTGGCCCCATGGAAGGATTAAGGATTAAATGTTAGATTCCTTGTCTGTCTTCTGTTTTCATTGTTTGGGGGTTTTTTTCTGACTCCTTCCTCTGGCTGTAAGAAGCTGCATGGTGCCAGGGTTTAATGGAAGATTTTAGCTCATAAGTAAACTGGAAAAGCCCTGGTCTGTGAGGGGAGATCCTTGGACCAACTTTGGACCAAGCTGGGAACTGAGTCAATATCAGCTGTTTCCAGGCTTTGCCTTTTGGTTTATTACTGAAAAGCTGGACAAAAGGGTCATGAATACACATGGCTTAGTGAAGTGGCTGAGGCCACTTTGCTTGGTCCTGGATTTAGGATGCATAGAAATGTGGGCGCATGGCTGGTCAGTTACTGGTGTCCCTTCTGAGATTTTGGGAGAGACCATCTCCCTTCATCAGCTGTGAAAACTACATGTGCCTGCATTCCTGTGCCTGGGAAACTTCCAGTGAGGCACCCATGTTCTTCTAGAGCTGGGTTTCCTCGGCTGCTCTCCCAGTTCATGTGCCCTACATACCACCAGATCCCCTTGCGGCAATTGAAGCATGCTGGAAATCATGTAAAATTTCAGTCGTGATTTCTGCAAGGACAGACATTTCAGCTGTGATACTTTACCTTGCCAGAAGCCATGAAATCTGTTCAGATATTTTCCTGCTTGCCAGGGAGAGCTGACCTTTCCTTCGGGTGAAGTGTCCAGCTTTGGAGTTACTGTTCCTTTTCTCTTGGAGCTGGCGCTGTTTTGTGGTTCGCCAGTGTTCTTAGCCAGAATTTCGTGTTTTAAATAGTATGAGCAATTAGGTCATCCTCCTAAATATTTACGTGCAAATGCTTGCCTTTTTTGTTTCAAAAAAGGTTCCGAAAGGCTGGAGCTCTGCTGTTATTTAACATGATGAAATGTCATTACTTAAGAATGGTGTGTCTCCCAGCAGCTTTGAGCACTGGGTTTCTTATTCTGTGGAGCCTTTAACTTGTTAGGGAACATTTTTTCTGATTGTTCTCAGCTTTAAGAGTCCCAGAGTCAGGCAAGTAAAAGAATGGAAAGACAACTCTTGTCTGAGTTGCTCCTTGCACTGTCAGCTGATGTTGTCTCTGTAACTTACATCTCTCTCCTGCTTAATTTGGCTGTGAGTGTAACCCCTTGGAGGTCTCTGCCCAACTGGACTGGAGGCAACAACTGCACTGGGGTGGCTCCTGACTCTTCCACCAGAAGAGATCTGCATCTTGGATTGCATGGAAATGGGAGGACATGGTGTTCCAATCCTCTCCTCTCTTTCAAAGCCACATGAGGTGTCCCTTGACTAGAAACCACTAGTTTCACTAATTTATCATTGTGAGCCATTGTCCATGCTGATGGATGAGGAATGTTGGCTTTATTTCTTATGAGGGGAGAGCAAATAGATCTGGAATCCATGATGACACTGTCTTTGTTCTGAAGTACATCAAGGATACACTAGATTTCATCTAGCCTGAGATTTCTAGCCAAGGATTTCAGTGTCTTTTATTAGGGAACATGAAATGTGGTCTCACAAATATTTCTCCTTGCTGGCATTTTCTCTAACATAATAGTCCTCTTTTTTTTTTTTTCTGACCCCTCTCCAATAATGCACAGAAACATCCATGTCAGTGTTTTCTCCTTCTTATGAGGTTCCTTCTTAGCTCTCCTGTGGCAGCAACATACCCATCAATAGTGAAATTTCATAATCCTGGCAGAGCACTGTGGTCCCCATGAGTCACACTTCAGAAAAGTGCAAATTATTTAATGTTGAATTTCTAAAAATTATTGAATTCTTCATGTATCAATTAGTACATTTATTTGTGCCTTTAAAGACATAACTACTGTGGTACTGAAATCATGTCTAAATCTAACTATACAATGCCATATGGCACAACCTGTAGACACTAAGGCTCTGGGAGTTCATGTATTAGGTTGCCAGACTGATGTGGTAGATAAGTAGATTGTCATAAAAGTAATTAGTTTCAGTGTATGTAGATTGCACTTGGTCTTTTTTGTTGTTAAGCTTTTAAGGGTTGATCTTTTAATACTTTGCTGTGATACAAAAACAAAGCATCCACAGGAGGACACTTTGCAGTTACAAATTTTTAGTATGTGTTTGCTGAATGAAATAAAAATAACAAAAAAGATCTTGTTTTTGCTAGTACTTGGGATATGTAAGGAATGGTTTTTGGATTTGTAAGGATATTTCTGTTGTTGATTAGTAACCCACCAGGGGTCTACCTAGTAGCTAGATTTGCTGGTTGTGACTATGTTCAGAGCTCTGAAATACTTTTGGCTACAAGCCCTATAGACTAGGAGAAGAAATAAAAAATAAATTTAAAAAGTCATAAGCAAGTACTTCTGAGGTTGACTGATGTCGTACAGTGTGACATAGATGGCTATTGGATGGCTATTACAGTGGTCAGTAAAGGTGGTTTAGTTGCAGTATTTTAGTTTGGTAAAGATAATTAACTTGCATCAGCAACTCACTGCTCCTGATGCCTGTCTATCTCACAGGTAGTCAAGCTGGATTTCAAGGCTGGGGTTTTGTCTCACTTTTGGCAGCAGGGCTTTTCTGTTGGAGAATGTGACTTGGAGTGCGAATTCCCAGCTGGAGCTCCCAGGGAGTGCCAAAGCCAGGACAGAGCAGTTAATGGCCCCTTTGACCTGAGAGCCAGTCCTGGAGCTGTGCCTGCCCTGGATCTCCAAAGGCTGTAGCACACCTTGGGGCTTTCAGCTGCGTGGAGCTTTTTGTGTGAGGCTGGAAGGTTCAGGAGCACTGAACAGCCAGTCACAGAGGGAAAGGGAGGGATACAAACCTCAGCCAAACCAGGGATATTAACCAAGTTTATTAAGTTTTCACGAGTTTAATTAGATTTCCAGACAGTAACAAAATTATGGATTAAGTGAAGCTCAGTGTTTGCAGGTGCTGGAAGCTTGGCAGTGTCCTGTTTCGCAGTGCTTGAATAGTATCTTTAAACTTTCAAGTTATATTTGAAAAATTAATAAATAGAGTTTTAATAAACCCTCTCTTTTTTTTTTTTGTTTTAAATTGGCAAAATCATGTCATTGGGTCTTATTCAGTCTGTGAAAGTGTGAGCACAGAATACATTTCATGGTTGATTTATGAGCTTCTTGAAAATATGGTTTATAATGAAATTCCAACAGGCCCTTAACAAAATTAGCATAACAAATAGCAATGTAATAATACCTTTCATGTCTGTGCATTCCTGCAGATTCACTGTCAGTGAGCACTTGCCAAAGACCAGAGCACTTCAAGCTGGGGCTGGGCAGCACACCCAGACAATGCACCCCCAGAAAGCTGACTGCCTGCTGCATGGATGTGAAGCTATGGCTTCAGACAGTCTGCATGGGCAAAGTTAAATCAGCAGTAATGTTAGCAAAATAATATCAAACTAAGAATAGCTGTCTTCGGCCACAGAGTTATTGCTGTTGTTACTAGTTATTACTAGTTGTTTAGTTATTACTAAGGCAAAGCTTGAGAAGTGTAACTCTTGCTGCTGGCAGTACTTAATTTCAGGGGTTTGTGAGAATTAGGAAATATAGCTGAGATGGCAGCTAGAAAACCAGTAATGGCTTGGGCTGTCATTGTTCATATAGGAAGTCTGTATTTATACTTTAGAACCTCATTTTGATGAATTTTACAGTTGAGCCTGGTCTTTACAGACTGGGATCCTGATGCTTTGCCTGTACCTAATGTTTTCAATATATAAGTTTCTGCTGCTGTGTTTCTTTGGAACATTTTTTTTTTAATAGAATAACCTGGGCCAAAGCTGGATAACTGGGTCAGAGTCAGTATTTTTTTATGTAGAAAAGTCTGGGCTATGGGCATCTCCGATTTAATGTCCATAACGAGTGGTTTGCCACTAGGAATTTTGAGGGCATTATGCTGACCTCAATCTGCTCACACAATCACTGAAACAAATTAAAGAGCAAAAGTGCTATGCAGATGTTTGTATGCAAAGGGATGTTGGAGGCTGTTGAAAGACAAAGCAAGAGAAAGACAGTGAGTAGCATAATCTCTGGTCTCCCAGCAACTGATGCAGAGTTATGGATATATGAAGCTAAATTTTAGCATTGAGGTTCATATATGCAGAATATAATTACATTTTTATTCAAAAAATGTCATTAAAACAATGTTAGACTAAGTGGTTCCTTTTCGAAGGAGAAGTTAAAGTGGGAGATATAATTGCAGATGAGATAGTTAGAAAGAACTGTTTACTGTGTTTCTCATTGGCACATTGTTAAGATTATTTTGGGAAATACAGAAATGGGTGGGGACACAAAAATACAGTTTGGGAAATGGAAAAGAGCAGTGAGCTTTTGTTGAGACAGCAAAACTTGTAGGGGTGCAGGTCAAGCCAGTCCTGGGAAGACTTTGTGCAGAAAGTGAGCACCTTGCCTACAGAAATTTGGGAAAAGTAGAAACCCTTGAGTGACAACTTTGTTACTCATACAGAGCTGTTTTCTTTAGTTTTATTGGCACGTCTGTGCCTGTGGCAATCCTCAAATTTCCACTATCAAAATGTCAAGTTAGGAGGTGACTCAGTACTGGAGATTACAGTTTACTGGGGAGAGGACAGAGATAGAGGACCCAAAACAGTTTGGGGAAGCCCAAACTAAGGCTTGACAGATCCTGTTATAATAATTCAAGGCATTTTATTTCTTTTACTTAAGCACTGTTGGGTAACTAAGGTAAAAAGTGATCATGAAAAGGTTTTATCTTCATGTGTATGAAATGGGGACAGTGTCCATCTCCTGCACTGTCTCAGCCTTCAGGTTTCTCACTGTCATTTTTAAAAGGAAAATTTGCTGTTTGCGTTAATAGATTAATGGAGGAAAGCAACAGCCACCCTAAGTGCAGTAGCATACAAATTGTCAGACTGCTTTTTTCCCTGTTTTTTGATTAGCCAGGCTAAGTATCCTGAAAGAGCAATATTTGGGCTTCAGTCAGCATGGTCAGTGCATGGTCCATTAACCAGACCTCTTAGGCTTACACTCTTTCTAGCACAATTAATTTTCTCTCATCATGTCCCTTGTAGTCCTTAGCAGATCCAGCAAGGAAAGAGAGGTGATTCCCAGGCAAACAAACTACTTCTTTTATGGTTGTTACATTCATGACATTGCTCATGACAAGAGGTGATAATACAACTCTACAGTTGTTACCTATCGAATTGTAGACTATATGAAATTGGGTCTCTAAAAGATTCAAAAACTTTTAACCAGTAAATATAACTGGAGGTTGCTTTACCATTTCTTAGACACAGACAAAAAGATATAGACCTCTTGCTGATTAATTGCAGAAAAGCCAACACTTGGTATATAATTTCCACAAATACTACAAAGTAGAACATGAGAAACAAATTATCTGGTTTCTCTGCCAAAGACTCTCAACCATAACAACTCTTAACAATGTTCAGCATCAGATGATGTATAAATTAATCATTCATTGCCCTCCAATTTAAATTTTCTCAAGGAAAATGTTTCCTAATCTCTGTTAGACCAGATTCTGCTGTTTTAAATCCCATGCACAGGATGGTATTGTGTGGGTAGAGAGCCTCATGAAGGATGTTATGAGTATTGGCGTACACAAAGGGCATGAGAGCTTCCCATGGGGTATGGTGCTGACAACTCAAAGTGCAAGAGCTCTCTGGACCTGGGTCTTCATATTTAGCTGAAGAGCTGCAGCAGCACTAGTACTTGTTGGGAGAGTTGCCTGTGCAGTCAGGAGCTTGAGAAGCAGACGGATGAAACACAGGTACTGGAAGTGGTTTGATACACCGGCTTCTTGGGCTGCCTTGAGGATGGCTTAACTGCTATATTGTTTTTGTAATCTGTGTCTTGTTTTAAAGAAAGAAGGTCTAATCCAAACCCACTTAATCTGAAGTCAGATATTTATGTTGTGATTTGATAAAATTTCTTGGTCAGAAGTTTCACATTTTTACGAGAAATGGCAGGTATTTATAATGTGCTGCACAAGTAGTTTTCATGTTTTAGCATAATTTAGAGTGAATTAATGGCTTGTTATTTATTGCCTCATGCTCTGTAGGAGTGATTTATAAATCCATGCTCTGCACTGCTTGTTACTTTGTATTCTCTGTGTTAGGTGTACCATCAATATCATTAAATGAATTCATGGTGACATTGCTCTGGAACTATGGGTTTTCATACAAGGGTAACAGAACATAAATCAAGAATTATGTTTAATTCATAAGAAGCCCCAATCTCTCATTTAAGTGTAGGCTGGGCTAGATGGTGTCAAAAATATGCTTTACAATACCTCTTCTGATTGAATTTCAGACCCTCTCTATATGCCCTTACGTTCTCTGCGAGAATAATAGATAGCAATACAGTGCAGTTTGTCAGGTGAATAACATTTCTGGTTTTATATATTTGGGTGCAAATGGTATCATTATTTTTACTACAAGCCAAAAAGGAATATATTTACATGAATATACTTCAAACTACTCTTAAGGGAATCTATAAATTTAAAGACAAGTCTTGCCTATTCTCTGCAATAAATACAATTGTTATCTATTTAAATTACACTTTTAAAATCCAGTACTTTCAAGTATTACTAAGTGTTATTTTTACTTCTAAGCAGAAATATAAATAAACTTTTATTTGAGTCTTTCTGTTCTTAACTATTTAAATTTCTCTTGAATTAGTATATTGAAATCCAGAGCATTGAAAAACCTATCAGAATATTTAACTAGTATCTGTTTACTCTTTTATAAATTTTGTGTAAATATTTCTTTTCCCTTTTCCCTTTCCTCTTTGTAAAAAAATTATTCTTACAAAGCCTAAATTTAGAATTGGCACTGACTTGAAAATGCACTTTCACCTCACTATTACTCCAAGTGTATATGAACTCCTGACAGTATCATTCACATATAATGGTAATTTTGAAGCAAGAAGATTTAAATCTCTGTGCTTATGACGCAGTTTATTGTAAGTGTTAATTATGCAGAAAGTAGGGCTGTCATTTGCTACAAGTTTTCTCATCACTTTGCTGCAAGAAGCAGGACATGTCCTCTGATATTTCTTGGAGTTAACAAAATAGTCATCATGTATTTTAAATGGCTGGAAGTAATTACATTCATGGGAGAATACTAATGTTTACACATAAATCAAAACCAGAAAAAAACATGTTTTTTGAAAATAAAGGAATTCTTTTTGTTCACTATTCTAAACATTTGTTCTCAGTGGAAACAAAGGACAGTAAAACAAATAGTGTATCTCTGGACACAGAGAGAAACCAGACTTCAAGACCCTTTTGTCCCAGCTTTCATGCCATATCCTGTGTGCCCTTTCATTAGCATTTTCTAACATTTGTTAGAACGAGAAGAAAAAATCAATTGAAATATATAATGAAGTTGAGATTCAGGAAGGCAGAGATTGTTGGGATTTTTAAAAATATTCACTTAAAAATAAATTGGAATAGGATGTTTGCAATGGATAACTCTACCCAGTTTGTAAATAAAACTTAGATACTCCTCTATAACAAAAGGCATCTATATGGGAAAATTAGAAATTCCCATTAGTATTTTACCCAAATCCTCCAAAAATGCTTTATCCTGACCACCTGACATCAAGCAGCCTTCCCTCCCATTGTTGTGCTGGGTGATGCTAAGGTGAGTTTTGTGTGGGCTCTGAGGGATCCCTTGGTCTCAGGAGGCTGTGGCCCAGAGATTTCCAGGTCTTCCCCAGCACATGGGGCATCACTCCCACCTCTGCTGGCAGCCATGCCCAAACTGCAGCAGAGTAGTTTGGAACACCTTCAGTTCAGTTTTGCAAAGAAAATGGATATCTTTTTAGCTGTGGCATCCTTAGGCTCGGCAACACTTGCTCAGCAAAGAGACGTCATATACCTTACTAATGTCATTAATGTGCTTAAGACCATATAGCTCCTTTAGGATCAGAGGTTAATTGTGCAAGAATTAACTGCAAGCTCATTTCATCTACTAGTACTTCTGAAATAACAGTGACTGGGCTAATTTTTCTTCATTATGTTATGTGTCCTTCGGTTAGGAGGGTGCTGTTCTAAAATGAGTAACTGCTATACATGGTGACACAGTACAGATCCGTTTCCTGTGCAACTGTTCAGTTTCTGAACAGTTGCTAATATCAAAATTTTCTGTCACCAGCATTAAAAGTTGTCCATGTCAGTTAAAAACAGAAAGACAAAAAATGCAGGGAAATTCAATTTAATGTAGCCTAAGATGTATTTCTGGAGTGAAAATGATATCTGTCCATCCCTCTTTCTCCCTGCACTAATTATTTCTGAATTTTTAGGTCCATTCCAATGAAAGTTGACAGCAGCTTAGGTGTCTTTAACATATTATTTTGGATGTCTGAACATAGAGGATCGGACTGGGAAGGATTATTATATACAAATGGAAAAGAATTTGCAGGAGCTCAGGCTTGGCAAGAAGCTCCAGCTGAGCACATGTTTTAGCAAACTCCTCCATGGCCAGGAGGGGATGGAGTTGGGAGATCAAGAGAAAGATGGTACCAGTAGGGCTGCAAGTGATGAGCTTTCTTTCTATTTAGAAATCACCACTCCTTACTTCAGGTGTGGAATGACCACGTAGGCACTCCCACTGCATGGAGGGGCACAGGAAAATACACTAAGTTAAACTGGTACCAAATACCAAACCCGAACTTGTCATGAAGCAGCGTTGTTCAGTATGCCTGACTCCAGGAATGCAGACACGGATTTCTGAGCTCGGGAATGCAAGGCTTTAAACAGGATCTTTTTAAAGTATATTCCCAAAAATTAAAATGACATTTTCTCATTTATTTTGATACAAGTTTCAGAAGTGTTAATTGGTATAAATGTTTTTTCAAACCATGTGTAATATTTTAGAGACTATGAAGAAATGTAGGTGTGGTTCATATAAAATACCATTCAACAGGACAAAGCTTAGCATTCGAAAAGCAAAGATTATCTGATATTTAATGTATTTTCTTGTGCATAACGAAGCACATGAAATAGCCTGGAAAAAAAGAGCCATTTCAATATTGCTTCCTAAAAACCAACAGGTCAAAAGTTCTTTACCGTGTTCTTATTGTAAATTCCTCAAAAGACCAGGAATCAGCGTGAGAAGTATTGAAGAACAATTTTTCACAACACTATTGGCAGCTGTGAAAAAGTAAGGTATTTCTCTGTGGCAAGACAACATGAAAATTTTTGTGGTAAGCACAGATGAAAAGATTTGTGAATGGAAACTCAGAAAAGACTCATGTTCTGGTTTACTAAATGTATCTAAAATATTTACAGTGTTTTCTATTTCTCTTAGTTTAGGAATTATGAAGTCAATAATACAACCAGAACAATGGTCAGGTGGAATGCCTATTCAGAATGGAAATAAATAGACCATTTGAAATTCTTTAGCTAAAAGGTTCATGTTAACATCTGTCCACTGAGTATTATCAATACATAAACCCAGGTCTTCAGTTTAAATACAAGGGATTGGCCTCAGGTCAATAAATCTTTTTTTAAAAAGGGGCAGCAATATCATGCAAGGAATCCAAACTTACCAGGAGCTGTTAGACTGAGGGATGCTCAGAAATTGATGCACCTGGAAGCTAGAAGCCATACATCACCAGCTGTATTTTAAAACATTTTATTTGTTGTTTGCAATATACTGGTTTTAACATTCTTCATACAGGAATAACGTAGAGTTATCTTTGCCAGTGGATGAAGTCTGCCTGTTTTCTTAGCACGTGCCAAACAAGTGGTACTGCATAGTTAGTGCTGCTATTTTTACAGCATTGTTTTTAGATCCTGTTCTTGGATATGTCTTATTTTCTTCTAAATTTATAATTGCATCTCTGTCATCCACACACCTTTACCAGCTAACAGTTTACTGCTATTCCTTGAATCTCTCTGATGGGTCTTGCTTCAGTTTTTTTGCCTCACAACCACATCTACCCCATGCATAGCCACAGGGTACCTTGTGGCTTACATTTTGTTTTTCCATTGTAGTTTTTCAAGATTTCAGCCATTCTCTGTGCAGACATGGGATTTTTTTTTTTCACAGAGATCAGCAGATGCTTGGTGATCATTCAAAACAGGAACTTGCTAATTATGCTTGTAGCACCTTTATGTAACTTTTCATGAAATCTAGTATCTGTTATGAATCCATCCTTAGTATGGTCAGTTTTACTTAGACTGCACTGGGAAGATTTATGTCACATATGGGATGTTACTGCTTCCAATTCCAGAGGACTCTGTCTGGAGCCAATACTTGGGATATTTTTGCCAAAGAGAGTGCTCAAAAAACCAATATTTTAGAAAACCTGTTCGATTTACCCTGACACTTGTGAATTTATCCCAAACAGCTCATGGGAAGTGTCCCTTCCAGAAGGGTAGGGGGGACTGGACTAAATGCAATGGTGGACCTACTACCCAAAATTTCTCTGTTGAAGAGGAGAGATTTGCAAGAACAAACCCATATTTCTTGTTTTTGTTTACTTGATGCAGTATTTTCACAAAATCTTAAAAGCTGTATCACTCTGAAAACCCCATTAAAATATCAGTTATGAGAAGAGATCCTCTTTTATCATTAAGTGTTAGCTCAAGTTTGATGTTTTATTAATCAACCATAAACTTCTTAGCTACAGAAATTACAGATGAATTTCTCTAATTTCCAGCACCACTCTGTTATGTACAGCAGCAGATGTGCAAGTCTCCAGTGAATGCCTTCATCTGTAGTACTTGGAATTTGGGATTCCAGACATGGGAATTTGAGATCCCAAGCAATATTTTGTGTTAAAAAAAGCAATAATTATTTGTGTGTATTTGAAAAGTTCACCTTCCTGGCAACTTTACTGAACTGAATTCCCAATGTATTACCTTTGATTGGAAACTGTCATTAGCAAATAAATGAAAGGTTGAAGTCTGGTAGTGTTTCACCCAGTATTGCCATTTTTTGTTCACCAGGGACATAGGGAGTCCAGTATTGGTGCTAAAGAATCTCAGAGCATCAACAGGATATTTTCCTACAAAGATTCATCTGGTGTTGTGCTCATTCTGCCAGACACTTCTGAAAACAAATCTGTGCTCAGGAAAAATTAGTCAGTAATAAAAAACCAAGAGCAATCATCTATCCTGGAAGTACTTCATTGTTGCTTAGATTCTCTCTTACTCTGGTTTCTTTCGAGCCTAGGGTTATAAATCTCTTCATTATTACTTTACTTTAAGAGAAAGGTTTTAGACTTCAATGTCTTTTTTAATAATGGGTTTAAAGAATTATTATCCACACCGTATCTAAAGGAGATATTATAGCAATGTAGCTTAGCAGGTAATTTGTTTCTGAGTAAGACAAATCATGGATTGTTTCCTAGTGAGAAGCATGGATTCAAACTCATTATTGTTGGAACAGTATATTATATGGGAGGCTGCTGTCCAAACGAGTTGTAAATTCAGTGTATTTATGCCTGTGTCAAGTGACTGACCAATTCAAGGTGAAGTTCAGACAGCAGATTTTGTTTAACATAATTTTGATAATCCTATTATTATTTTATTATGCAGAAGCATTCACAAATACCAGAACTGTGAGCCTTGACATGTTGTTAGGCAACGTGGTGAAAGGTATAGCAGAGCTGTTTGTGTTTTATTAGTGTAGTTGACCCTGCTTTGAGCAAGAGGTTGGTCTGGAGCCAAGGTCCCTTCCAGACTGGACTTTCTTATGATCCTCTCTGGAGTGTGAAGGTGAGTCTGTGGGCAAGCCGTGGTTTCCTGGGTGGAGGAAGAAAAAGCAGCCCACAACTCAGAAGCAGCTGAATTCAACTGTTCTGGAGCTGGCAGCAGGGGCAGAGGGTGGGTCCTGACCCCAGCTGTGGCTCCAAACCACAGAACAGGTGGAAGCCAGCACCAGGGGATGCTGAGCCCTTGCTAACACCCTGCAAGAGGAGCTCAGAGGCTTTGCTCAGCCCTAAGAGCTGCTAAAAGTTGCTGGTTTGGAAAGCAGGGCTGGAGGACAGGACTTGTTGTGGAAGGACACAGAGAAGAGATTTTCTCTTTTAAATTCAATCTTTCTGCTTGAGGTGGGAAAGGTTGGATATGATTTAGGCATCCAGTTCTCTGATTGTCTCTTAATCCCAACCTGAAAACAGCTCTCTAATGGCATCTCTGAAAAAAATCTGTGTTGAAGAAAGGCCAAACTATACTGTGAGCAGCAGGATCCACGAATCCAAGTTTCCTACATCTTTGGATAGTAAACCCCAACAGCACCCACACCACAGTACTCCCAGGGTCCCTCCCACTACACCTCAATCTTGCCTTCAATACCTCTATGGTCCCCAAATAAGCTCCTACCCTTCTCTAGTACAACCAGCTCCTGCCAGGGCTCCTCACCAAAGTGCCTCCAGTTTAGGCTGTGTACATGATGCCATTCCTCCTGCTTCTATTGCCTGGAGTTCTGTGGTACTTCACAGATTTTTCATTTTTTTCAGCGGCTGATGGAATTAATTATTCTCCTAAGGCAATATTTCACCTGCCTATTTCTATTTGTAAGCTAGTATGGTCTTCAGGGATATATGCTTTCTTCCAACTCATAAATCTGAATGAAAATTAAAAACCATGCAGGAGAAATAACTGTCCTTTGTATGATTAGTGACCCTGCATTTTTTTTCCAGAGGTTCACCATATTCGCAGCAAGAATAATAATTCTTCACTAACAACTGTATCAGGTCCTCTCTTAGTTTGATTTTGATCAGTCTGTGAAAGATTCCCATGTTTCATTTGTTTTTCAGTCCTCTGAAAACAGTTAGGTTGCTGAGAAGAGTGCAAAGAAACATCAGACAATGGGTGTAATATTTCAGTGTTTGGTGAACCTTTAGGAAGGGAAACCTGCCCCATGTGCTGTGGGGGTGCCGTCTGTGGAAATGTTCATTTTTGATGTATTATTTTCTAGCATTAGACTAGAGAGGCAGGTTTTATCTTTCCCTTGCAAGCTGACTTGCACATTGTGGATGCACCAGTTACATCTCTGTAATTAATACTGAAATTAGTGGTTTTTAAGAAAGTTAATTTGGCTGTTGAGGATATCTTTGTGTGAGTTGTAAAGCAAATATAGGGCATGATGTTCCAGATTTTTATGTGGTCCAGCTCATCCACAGCTATTGGCAATGTCCTTTGGGAGCAGTGGGCAGCTAAAGCAGATTAGAGCTGACTGGTGAAACCTTAACTAGGAAATGGATAGTGAGTACAGATGGCATGAGAGCAGTGAACTGAAAAGGTGGCAGTAAAATCACCCTTTTTTCCATCATTTAGGATCTTTTAAAACTAACGTGCTTTCATCCCAGCATCTCATATGGTGTTTCAGATTTTGCTGTCCAAAATCCTGCTCAAAGGAGGACCAGACCAGGTTGCTCAGGATTTTAATCCAGTCTGGTCTTAAAGTACAGCCACGATGGAGAGGAACTGCACAAGTTCCTTTGGAGGCTGCTGCCAGGTCCCCCCAAAGTAATCTCTTCTGCAGGCTGAATGAGCCCTGCTCCCTCAGTTTCTCCTCAGAGTATGTGCTCCAGCCCAGACCATCTTTGTGGACTCTGCTGAACTCCCCGCAGCTGATCAGCACTGCCAAACTTAATTAGTACATGTTGTTAAGAAAAGGGTCATTGTAGAAGCATACATTGACTGCAAGTCCATTTACTTAACACCTCTGTGTTCATTTAGAGATTTCAAGAATTTTAAAATCCGTGGTAACTGCAACATTTCTTCTTGTCATATGGGGAAAGACAAAGGTTTTGTTGTTTTTGAAGGATAATTTAGATGATTGAATAATATCTTCATTGAATATAGGCTTTAAAGGACTAAATAAGTAAAATTTAGGAAAATTAATTTTTATAACAAAAATATATAATATATTCATTAGCTTAGGGTTGAATATAGATTTCAATTAGTTATAAACATTCAGTGCATTAAAAACCTAAAATTGATCCAATCGATATTCCACTAAATAATAAAGTTCAATAGATTGCAGAACCTAAAACAAGGACAGAGTCTTCTCCCAAAGACTGAAAAGGTGGAAAACAGGGACCTAGCTGTTGGCACTGTGTCAGCAGAGAGACAATGGATGCTTGTTCTATTATTTGTATGAGCTCTCTGCTTGGCAGATGCCACTGCAAGAACCCTTTATTTCAAGTATAGAAAAAATAGAATTCGCTTTCCTTTATAATCACACAATGCAAAATACTAATGAAAATGTTGGATTTCCTGTAGCTGAGAAGAAAGTATTGTCCTAATCTGCTTTCAGTCAGCAAGAAGCTCTAATCATTCCAGTCACATAAAACTAGACAGAATTTTTTTAAAAAAACACATCTTTTTAGTCTCTGAGACAGAAGAGAAAGGAACATGAAAATGTTTATATACTGTTTAAAATCATTTATTTATTTATTTTCTATTTGAGAATGTTTGTTTTATTCAAATATTGTTTAAAGAAAGTCCTTAAATGTTTACTTTAATCAGTCTTTAATCAACCTTTAGGTTGAGTTGCATCCTTTTCCCCCCATGTGCCATCCCCGGAGATAAATTCAGAGACAAAATAAAAAGTCAGGTGACTCTTGTTCCTCTTGCATTTACCCTATGTGAAGGCTCACCCATGAAGTAAGTATGAGCATAATTTATTCATGTGAACCACAAACTTCAGCTCAGGACAGCTGCCCCAAATGAATGTTTACTCCTTGCCCTCTAGCACATACCCTGGGTTTTGCTGGCCATTTTACTCCTTTCCCTCTGAAGAATTTTCACCTCTGACAGGTTTTTAGAGCAAGTGTGCTAATTCCAGTCTCCTGAACAAATGTCTACATAAGTAATTGCATCTCACTTGCCAAATTTCCCTGACAATTTCATCTGAATATGGTCAGGACAGATGACTTTCTCTATAACATCTCAGCGAGGAAACCATTGGGGACAGGGAGAGAAAAACAGAGTCAAAATGTGTATTTCAGAACACACAGATCTCATTTCTGCTGCTTTAATTAGACTGTGCTTGCATGTCAAATGAAAACTGAAATAACAAGTTGGAGGCATTTAACCAGTAGACGGAAGCCTCCCACCCAAATGCCTTCTGGATCAGCAGCCATGAGTGCTCTGTGCATTTTCCCTACTGGCCCCAGAGTCAGCACCATCTCCCAGTCAGGTCTAACATGTTGGTCTGACTGCTCTTGAAGAAGTTGCCACTGAAGATTCCAGCCCTGGTCGGAAACACAAGGCAAAATGCACCCCAGCCTGGCCTCACCTCCTGCCACACGCAGTGAATGGTCAATAAACCACCTTTGCAGGGCACTGGCAGAAAATGGTTCACATTCCCACCATGAAAGGCTGTGCACAACCACCCCATACACTTAATCATCAGAAGGCCTGTTTTACATCGTGCTTTAAAGTTATTTTATTCAGAGATGTCTTAATCAGGCAGTATTGGAGGAGAATATATTTTTTAAAGACAATGGGTTAAACAAGACAACCCTAGAGATAATCATGCGAATTTAACCATGCATTAAAAATCAACCCATTTATTTGCATAAGGAGGGCAACTACCCACCTCTGGGCAGCGTGGCCATGCGTTCTTTCCACAGATGGAGCTGGCAGAGCCAGGCAGCAGAGGCAGCACACAAGGGTCAGTCCCACGTAGCCCCCTGCCTGTGCTCTCCTGAGCCAAAACACTCTTTAAAATGTAACCTGTTAACAAAAGCATGTTAGGAATGCATGTGCATCCAATGTGAGCTGTGAGATACTTCAACACAAGATGCCAACAGCAATCATTGGGTATGCATTGCTTTGTTTTCTGCTCCAGCCCAGGCTCATGAGGTGCCCAGCACTGACTCTGTCCCCTGCAGTGGTGGGGAAACAACACCGCCTGTGCTGGCAGTGCATCAGATCTGATTTTGAGGGGCACCACCATGAGGCTGGGGAAGACGAGTCTCAGCTTCATATGGTCAGTCACTGCTTTTCCTGGAGCCAGAGCTCTGGATGTCACTGGGAATTTCCTCGAGTAGAAGCACCCACTAACCATTAGTAGTTGGCACAGGGTTAAACTCTGCTAGTTCAGGTAAAACCTCATTTTCTTTGATCCTGTTGAAGCCCCTTTTTGGTGTGTCATGAGATGAGGTATTTTACTGTAGGACACCTGAGTCTTTTTGAAGCCCCCTCCCCCATGAATTTGTCCCGGTGCCTTCCCTCACCAGGGAAAGGTGCCCATGGCCAAGCATCTGTGTAAGGGCAGAGCGAGCACCAGGCGTGTGAATCCCAGAGCAAGACCAAATGGTGAGAGCTCCAGGACAAGGCCCAGGACAGGTACTCTGCTCTTGGATGCACAGCCCAGCCCTCTGCATCCAATCAACAGCAGGAGGGAGGGAGGACTTTCTATCATATGGAAGTGTCTCTGGGTTTCTTCCTCCCAGGCCACCTGGAATGATTTGTGTCATCACACAGGAGACCAGTTGATACTACTGAGGCTATGTTCAGAGGAGCTGGCAGTGCCGCATTTGAAGTGTTTTTAAGCTTGTTAGCAGATGAGCAGGGTTGTGCTTCCAGCCCCATTTCACAGGTGACATGGATTATAAATAGTTCAAGAGGAGAAGCAGCAAGTCTTTTTCTNTATTATTATTTTTTTTATTTTCAGTGACAATAATTTGGAAGTCTTTACTGGCACCTGATTTCAACTCAAATAATTGTGGTTTAGGAAGGAAAATTCTTTAAAAATTGCTGTAATTGAAGTATGGGGTTAGCAATGCCTTGAACTGCCAGTGAGCCTTGGCACCTGCTGTAGTCTTTTTGTGTTCAGACCTCTTTATTCCTCTATCAGCAGTTCATCCCCTTTTGCATAGCCCCAAGCACACAAATACATCTAGCCTAATGGAAGAGTGAGGTTAATATGAAGAGGAACCTTATTACCTCTAAGTTGTTTTTCTTTCAACGCTCTCACTTACCATGTCAGGATGTTCCTGTTCTCTCCCATTTTTCTTTTATTTCTCATCACTTTGGAAAGATTAATTCCTACTTAGGAATTATCTCTGGGGCATATGGAACATGCATCTTGCCTTTTGGCTGACTGACACATTGGATCTGATTAGTCACTTGCCCTTTAGCTGGGAATAAATAGCAGACAGTGTCAGAGTGGAACTATAGACTGGTGTGGAGTAACACCAAATAGTAGTTATTAAGTGCTCTTCCCCTAAGCAATATTTAACTACATTTAAGACAGCTAAGAAGCTTTTCAAAACAGAATTCAGTTACTGGATATATATATACATGTCACAAAAGCAAAACCCCGTATTTGATAGTTGAATAATTTTCTTTCTTTAGTAGAGTCTCTTTCAGGCATTGCCAGTATTATTTTTGTTATAATTATCATAAATATTATGTAGCTTTTAGACTGGAGTGTGAATATAGGAACTGAGATGGATTTGGATATGTTACATGTCTTTATAAGAAAAGAATCCAAAGATCCTGTTCCATGAACCTCAACTGTCAGGTAGGAGCATCACCAACAAAGAAAGTTCAGTACAGAAGAGGTATATTTTTCACTTCTTCCGAGAAGTAGCTCAGTTTAAGCATAATTAAGGTGCACAATTTTCATTTGCTCCATTAATAAAGTATAAATACAGAGAAAATGGAGCAGATAATAGTGGTAAAGTGGCAGTAGCAACACCCTTCACAAGTGTCTGAAGCTGCGCTGCGGCGCCCGTGCCCATGGCAAGGCTAATCTGATGTGAGCACATGCTGCAGCAAGCGGTGCCTCTCCTGCACTGCACTCCTGTCCCCAGGGTGCAGAGCACTCCTGCTATGGAGCAGCAATAATTGGCTCCTAGTCTGCATTATCAAGCAAGGGATCACAGACACAGAAAGATGCCGATCATTCAACTGGTTGCTGGCTCTCTGCCCAAATCGCCTTTTTCTCAGACGCATGCAGAGATCCAGTAAACAGTACAGAGTTTGGAATTATTGGAATTACTTGGTATTTGTTTGCATTCAGACACATACTCAAGCTTGCCTCTGTATGTGGTCAGTGTTCCAAGAGTTTGCTCTTCTCTGCCTCATAAAAGAATGCTCTGGTTGCCATTGTTGTTGTGCACATTCTGAATTGTATCCTGGGCTGTTGCATAAGCAGCATCTCTGAAGTCCCGGTCCATTGCTAATAAAAATTTTCTTTGCCACTGTCTGCAAAGAGCCCTCTCTTCCACTCTGACAGCTTGGGGGATAGAACTGTTGTAGAAAATACCTTCTGCACCTTAGGTGTGGCTTTATCTTGTGTGTTGGGCCAGGGAAGCTCAATACATGAAGTTCCCACAATGAAACACACATGCAACAAGTGTCTGTCGGTGCTGCATTGGCCCCAAAGCTGGCTGTGGGATGCCCTGCTATTTCAGCTGCCACGGGAAGCCACCATATCCAGTCCTAAAGAAATCTGAGCTCATGTTTGATTTTGGAGATTGTTTGGTCCAGTTCTGACTCTCATGACTGAATACACCTGTGTGGAAAGTGCGGAAATGCGTGTAGTGATCATAGTTTTGTGCATATTCATCACAACAGAGCTTTAACAAATACTTTAATTCGTATTTTTAAATGAGACTTAAAGCCTCAGCTCTCTTGCCTTTTTGTGCTGGAGCAACGTATTTGTTTTTATTTTATCCTGTACTTAGCATGGTCACTGGTCTTGTCAGCAGATGTAGAAATGCTAATGTGGAACTATGGCATGAAGTTCTCTGTATTTTATGAAAGTACTGAAAATCCTAAAATAGTTTCAGTGGGGCACATGGCGGGGACTGCAACCAAAACCTCACACTGGTAATGTGATGCTGGGACTGTGGCCAAAATACTGTCACCACCAGGTGAGGTAAGGCTCCAGCTTTACATCTGCCTCTGAAAGTCCAAGATGGAAAAGACAGCACAGCTCTCCTTCCTCAGATAGGGGAAGAGAGTGTCTGAAAGCTCTAGGAGCATCAGATGAGCATAGCATTTCAGGACACACACACTGGTGTGAATAGAGCTTTCCTACACCTACAGGAAGCAAAGCAGATCCCAGAGAAGCTTTTGTTTACTCTTGTTTACTCTGACAGTTTGAAGATGGGTTTTACCCTGAGGATCCACGGTATAGGCAAATTTAGTATTAGATGTGTTACTTTTATTCTTTTTCCTTTTCAGGGTAACTGGCCTAGTAGCCAGGAAAAATATAATGTATTTTGACTTTCATTTTCAGACCATTCCTTTCTGGTCTTTTCTGACATTTTGTAAGCAAGCTAGGCATGATCCATTAGAGAGGGCACACTGCTGGCTGAGAAACTGCATAAAGTAGCTTTCAACATCTTACTGTTGAACTGAGAGGCTATTTCAAGGACTTCACATGAATCTATACTGAGCTCATTAATGTTAATTAGAGAAAGGCTAAAGAACGTGTATGAAGAGGGTGTATGAGTCTAGACAGACACTGGAAGAACTTTGGCTGAAAGAAATCAGACTTGAAATACAACACTTGCAAATACTGAAAGGTTTTGAAATCTCGGAGATAAAACTGATGTTGTGAAGCACTGCATTTGGAAAAGAGGGATTAAATGACCAATTGGAAAGTAAAATTATCATTGCTAGCATGAGAGCTCTGTAAGAGAAAAATAAACCACATTGCATTGTGAGGTGATCATGAGGAAACAAAATGACAAGTTTTGTGGTACATTTAGAGGTCTTCTAGCTGTGGGTCACCAATGGGAATTAATTCTTCTTTAGAAAAAACTTTTGAGGCCTCAAATATAGAAACTCTATGTGCAGCTATATACATATGTCAAAAACTTCTTTCATTAAACTTCTGTGCCAGTGATTTTTATTACCAACCCAGCCTTTTTGGTTTAGGAATTTTCTTTTACTATGCACAAAAAAATCACTGCTAATTATTCTATAAATTTAGAAGAGTGCAAAAAGAAGAACATAGGAAGCAGAATGGGACTTCTGATTTGATTAGTCATGCATAAAGATGTACATATGCATATATAAATAAGTTTACTACATTATTTATTGTTGTGTTTTTTATGTTCACAGGGCTACAGCTACTCACAGGGGCCAAGTTATATTCAAGGATGCCTTAGCACAACAGCTGTGTGAACAGGGAGGTAAGAGTCACCATAATTCTAAAAATATCTGGCAAATGTTGTTTTTCATTGTACCTGCATGTGAATGTTACTCTTCACGAAAGCTATTCTGTAGAAAACTTCATATCAGGATCTTATTTACATTCTTGAAACAGTTTTCTTTGGCTTCATACTTTGCATTAGCTCTCCAGGAATCCCACTTTTCCTCTCTGCTAAGTGTTGGGGAATATACAAAACTTGAGTAGCATTATACACATGCCTGAAATCAGCCTGTAACAGCCAACATTTCTTTTCTGTCACAACCACAAGCTGAGTTTTAGCCCTCATTATATTAACTTTAAGCAATATGCCTGCAGCGAAAGCTTTGTTTACTATCCAGTTCACACATGTCATTGTGAAAATTCTGCCTTCCCATTTTGTGAAAGTAGGCCATTGAATTTTTGCCCATCACATACATTTGATCATTTTTATAGCTAAACAAAATGTTTGACTTAGACAAACTTTAAAAATCTAATTGTTTTCACAGCTTACCCTTTCGATGGGTAACCTAAAAAATAAATGTCCTGTTGTCATCTGTTGTCTACAAAGAGTACTTTGCTTTGAACCTGCTTCATTAGAACAGTGAGAAGGAGAGAAGGCATCCATCATTTTTGGTACTGGAGAGAAAGGAGTTTCCAGTTACATCAGCAAAATTCCAATAATATTTCCATGTGAAAAGAAACAATGAAACATGGGCCAAATTATTTAAAATAAAGATTTTAAAATTTGAAGTGTGTTGTCATATTAACACACACAAGAAAATCATGTAAAACACATGTCTTGGGGGCATTGGAGCTATAAGGCTTTTTTTTTTCCTATGAGTTTGGGAATATGGCTTTTGCAATAAGAAGCTGTTGAACATTATGTCAGGAGCATAAATTGAGTTATTCATATAAGGTATCAACAGTAGCTCTGTGATAATGAGGCAAAAGTATTTCAACTTTCAATATTCAAGTTTTCACTTTTGTTATAGTTAAATGGAAGTAGGAAGAAGGATTAAAAGAGGTGACAAAGTGTCATCTATCAAGCTAGAATGTTGGTTGTACTTTGAAGGAATTAGAAATATGTAACACAGGTGCTGGCAATGAGAAGGGAGTGTTATGGTGATCTGGATGGAAGGTGATTGGGCCAGCCACGTTTTTGCTGTGGGAAAGGAAAAATGTCTGGGAAATTAACAGGAGATAATTGTACACCCAAAATGTGGGTGTGAAAGAGTAGTGTTTCAGTGACTGGTGTACAGGGACGTGGAACAGAAGTGCTGGCAGGATCGCCATTAGGGATGTGCTAAAGAGGATGGGGAGGATATCTCACACAGGCTGCTTGCTGCATGGACATGAGTCAAGAATGGAAAAATGAATATGCAGAGTGATCAGCATAAAGTGACAAAAACCCTCATAAACAAATTAAATTCTCCAAGGCATAGATGCAGCGTGAGCACACCACAGCCAAAGACAGGGGTGGCCAGAACAGGTAAGGAGGGGAGAGGGAAGTAAGAGACACATTGGTGGCAGCGACAAAGAGCTGGCAGTGACCAGGATGGTGAAAGCTGTGCACAAGCAAGCTGAATGGAAATACATGACTGTCAGTGTCAGAGCTGGCAGCATGGTCAAGGAGAATATGGGCAAAGCAACAAGATTTGTCCCTGCTAGAAGAAAATACCTTGGTAAGCAGAGACAAGTTGGTAGATATCCATCCATACAGACTCGTCAATCCTTCTTCAGACATGCTGTTCCCTGAGATTTTAGTAGGAGAGCTGACAAAAGAAACTTTTATTCTTCCACCCCTCTCTGCTTTACAGTTCTGTGATTTTGGAGTATAACCTAACCTCAGATCAACATTTTAGCAACACTTGGATTGGTTAGAACAGTAAGTCCTTATGTTACTGTGTGCTGTCTCTGAGTTCACAGGAACTCTGCAGAATAAGGAGAAAATAGAATTTGGTTATTGGTTGTATGCAGAGTATAAGGGATGCTGAGATGTCCCATTGGCTGCTCAGCTGTGATGATCCCTTTGCTGCCTCCTCCACTGATAGCCACATCTTGCACCATCTCCCTGAATGGGCCTTCAGCTTCCCCACCTTGCCACAGTCTCCCACATCCTTATAACTTCTGTGTTTCCCATTATTTTCCCAGCAATTCTCTTTGCTTTATACACAGTCACTTTCAGAGACTTCCTGGATTTATCATCCTCAAAGTATGTGATGTCACTGCAGTGCCTCTGCAAGCATTAGGTTTGCTTAGGCAAGGGTCACCGGAGGTGCTGTTCTGTGAGCAGTGGGCAGTCTATGACAACTGGAGCAGTGATCAGGTTTCCCTGCAAGACTGATGTGCAAGCTTCTCAGTCATTCTCTTGGTTCTTCTCCCACGTTTTTATCCTTACCATGGCTTCTCTCCCCTTAGTTTCCTAGCTCAGACACAGTTTCCTTGACTTGGATATTCAACCACTGCATTTCCCCACTACCCTTCCTCACATCCTTTCCAGCACCGGGCTCTCCTCTGCCTTTTCGTTCTTACTTTCTCAGCAGACAGTGTGCGTTGCATTAGTCTCTAACCACTGCATACTATTATCATCCTTATACAATTAGAATTAATTTTCCTATTCAAAGGAAAGAGGTTTTCTTTGAAGTAGACCTTATTTCTTTTATTCCATTTTCATCAACACCACTAATATAAACAAAGGATTCTTTCAGGAAGAATTAGTGAATTTATTTAGATGCAAATGTCATATTAATATATATGCAAAACAGCAAGGTAGATTGACAATAAATTAGGTTTTATAGTCTGTTTCTAGCCCTAAACATTACTATACTGAAATAGTGCACAGAATGATGTGACATATTAAGCAAAGAAAAATAAAACCACAGGGCAACTTCATAGATTTATTATGGGACATCTTCTTAATAAGTATGTTGACTGGAGGTGATATCAGACTTCATAATGTCTAGTAAAGAAGATATACATGAAGATGTGAAAGTAGCAAGTAATCTCAAAAACCACGTTCACTGTGGCTGTCCACTCTCAGATGTACATTAATAAATCCTAATAGAGTTAATGGAATTTGTGCAGTGAAAGGAAAGTGGTTTTTTGTATTTTGAAGAGAACTAAAGGATGATAAAGGGTAGTGTTAAGGGATGGCAATGCCATATGTATAATGTAAATGAAGTAAGAAATGATGCCATAGGGTAAGACACCAAAGAAAGTAAAATAATTGCTTAAAAAGCTCTGTGTTCAGAATATAATGCATATTTTAGGAAGCTAGGGAAATGTTTGAGAGCTGATGTAAGCTTTAAATTTTATGAGAATTATATTGAAGAAAGGAGACATAAAATTTATCATAGAAAATATTAATCCAGCACAAATAGGAAAAAACCCAAACAAACATAAAAGGAGCTAGAAAAGATGGATGTCTTATAAATATTTCTAAGGCCAAATAAGAATCATAATGACTGATCATATTCTTGCCGGTAAAAATATCTTTAATAAACCATATATTTAACTCATTGATGTAATAGTACAATAAATGGAAAATAAGGTAAACTTAGTATTGTACATGTTGATCCATATTTATTCCTGGCTTGAGTAGAACAAAAATCATACATTAATGAACAGTGGCATAATTAAAATTGAGTTGACAAGATGTCAGACCTGGCTGCACTGCGTAGTAGAACTCAGAAGAGTTTAGGTCTGCATGAAAATAAAAATGTTGCTGGGAGGAACAGCTTGTGGGGCACCATCCCACCTGCCTTTGCCACACCAAGTAGGGTGATATCCGTTAAGGAGGCCTTTTTCTTGGTACACTGTAATTTGGACCAGCAGAACCATTCTTTGGAAAAAGGACCATGCTGGGAGATTTGTGTGTAGCTCAGTTCCGACTGATTAGCAGAGAATGTCCCAACAGTAAAAACTAATGATGGAAAGGATTAAGGACGCTGTTCCCTCTTAGTGCAATATCATTCCCTTCTGCGTGACTCCCAGGATTTTATGCAATCTCATGCTCAATGCCATGAGTTATAGGACTGGGTTTCCTTTCTTGAGAGACCCATCTACAGTCTGACAGGTATCTCCATACTGAAAGCAAATCCTGAGAATTGGCCCAGACTCTCTTTTATTTGAGAATTTTTGCCTGAATGTTTGTGTAAGACCTTTTAGGTGTGTTTTGTACCTTGTAAAATTTAGGAACACTCTGAAAAAGAAACACAAAACAGATTTCGGGCTTTCAGTCTTGTATTTTACAAGCTCTCAGAGCAGTATTTCACAGAGCAGAGGACTGGAGCATAGAGCTGGTGTGAAGTTCCTCAGTTCATGTGTCAGCAAGAATAACACAGCCCTGGGGCAGCTCACTGACTCTCCCTAGGGGAGGCTCAGCCTCTATCATTCAATAGCGACTTTGTTTACCAGTAGAAAGTACTGGAGGGAGTCTAAATAAAAGCATTAATTTCCTTTTTTATCTTCATGTGGTTGCTAATGACAAGAAGATTAAACTTCATAATCTGCAAAGCAGAAGATACCTCCCTCCACACCTCATTTGTCTTGAATTGATGAGCAACAGCTGATGGCCCCTGGCTGTAGAACTCTAAGAACAGTGTTTGTCTGGGAGCATGTGGCATTTGTGTTACTGTAATTCACTTCCCTTTATATTAAAAAACAAAGTTCAGGGTTCTGAGAGAAAAAAAGAAGATATATTTTTTAGTGAGTTTTAAGAATATTTTCTTATGCTGCATTTGCTACCTATCCCTACTACAGTCTTGACCCCAGAGCTCTATGGAATACGGGTGTCAATAGTACAAATAGATTTTTCTGGGACGTGTTTATTTTATTTTGCCTTATGCTTGCTCTTTTTATCTGAATGGAGACCAGTGTTACTTAACAGTTAGCTATTACCATCTTTAATGGCTTTGGTTCTTATTTTTTTATGACAACAAGACCACCACCAAACTGGTTTTTTCCTCCTCACATTCAAGTTTCTGGAAGATGGCATTCACTTCCCACTTCTTTCATATTTCCTTCCCTTCCAGTTTAACTAAAAAGAGGCATATTTAAATTGGCTTAACCTTTCAGTAGCCTTACTTCATCCACAGAAAAATTTAACTTTTTACTCCAAAAGATGCCTTCATTCTCCCTCATCCTGTTGACACAGAACCCCACAATGTCCCCATTGACATTTGAATTCCCCATTAGCTTCCTCAAGATTCTCACGCTTCTAGTTTGACTGTGGCCTTTCTCTCTCTGAATCACTTTGTGTTGCGTATTTTCTTCTCTGCTTTTCCTTACCAAAGGGATTGCCTTGTCTTTCAAGGCGAGCACTCTACATTTCCTTACATTTTCTCATATTGTATTTGCTCATGCCTCTTAGATTGTGACCTCAGTTGAGCTCTGCTTCCATTCTTTGCGCACTACAATTCATGTCTTGTAAAGCTCTGTATATACCCAGGGTGCTAGTTAAAAATCAAATCATAAATTCATTTACTTTACTTTTTAAAAAGGTATGACATTCTCGTTCAAGCTAAGATGCATTTTGGAGCCACACAAATACTGGTTCTAAATTTAACACCATCCAACCATGTGCCTAAGGAACATCTAAGAAAGTGAATAATGGTTTAAAATATGAACTAAGATAGTCTTTCTTTTTCCCTTTCAGCCTGAAGTATTGTATAATTCCTTTTAAATCATAAATTTATATCTTTACACTCTATAGCTACTCTGTGCCATATCGTTTCTTTTAGCTTTGTCATATTGTACAAAAACACTCCATTTGACATTAGCCACAGTGTATGGCTTACGGATAAATCCATGTTCTTTTAAAGTACATAGTTGTTTTAAAGTACATGTACATAAAGTATATATAAATTGATTAGAAAAGCAGATCTGAAAATATTTTAAAACAATTACAGTTAGTTTTGTGTTACGTTCTGAATTTCTATTATTTTTGGGTCTTAAATACACCACTTGAAGATCAACACAGTGCTGTTTTGCAATGAAATAAAAAATGTAATACAGGAATTATTTATAGAGAGATTAAAGTCCATGTGTACCGTTCTTTAAATCGTACCTTCACTGTCTTTTGTCATATTCAGCTCAGGAATTCAAATTACAATCAGAACCCCTGAGGCAAAAATACTTGGGTTTCTTACATCCTGTAAAGATTTAGGAAACGTAACTTCTCCCTGACATGAAGTCTGTTTTTTAACAACAACATTGTTGTCTAACATTAAGTGTTTGCTTAGTTCCACCTCTAGCTTTTTTAATGATTGATCAGTAGCATAAGTATGCACCTGCACAATTTCCTTCCTTTCATCCTATTGGTGAGCAGTTTTGTTTTGCGATTTTCTATGCATATAGTGGAAGAGCCGTTTCAGGAAAAAATCTCAGATCCCAATTCTGTATAGTTTAATCATATAAACAGCAAGTTTTGTCAAATAATGGTAAAGTGAAAAGAGTTTGCAAATGTAAAGGTGCCAAGTTTGTGCTATACCTGTGCATTTTTGCTGAATGCTGAAATTTTGCATAATAACTTCAGAAAGTGTCATCAGTGACTGTGTGTATCCTTGGCCGGAGCCCTTTCCACAGACCCTCTTTCAAAGAGCCATGCCAAGCAGCCTGGGATGAATGATAATGCAGTCCTTTATTTTCATTTGGAGGTCTGAACTGCTCTCCTTGGAGCAGGTGGTCTCCTTCAGTTGAGTTACTTTCAAAGGCCAGTGAAATTTGCTTGGGCAGCTGATGAGTCTGCCCATGATGTGCACTCCTCGTAGGTGGCTCTCAGCCCCCCCTGTGTTCACAGCAGATCACATCTCTGTACTGCTCTGGAACTACTGAGAAGGGGTGATGCAGAACATCAGAGACAGCCTAGCCCTTTACAACATCATACAAACCCCATGCCATAATGTGCTTCTTCTCCTGCAGGCAAAATCCAGAACAGTTTGTGTTGCTCAATCTGGGAAATAATTCAGTTAATCCAGTTCACTCCATTTCTTCTGCACAAATAATTTTTAAAAGTTTTCCAGTGAAATTTACACATTTCCATGGAGAAAAACAACATCCGGGGCTACCGTGGACAAATGCAGTCTCTTCCACTGTAGGATTCACCAGTGTGATCCAGCACTATCCTGGAGGCAGTGCCAGGTTTAACATGCAATAGCTGTATTTCTCCAGATTTTTTACCATCATGATGAGAGGTCTTGGCCATTGCTAGAGTCTTTATTGGCATTTCTGCTAGGGAAGACAAAGCAGCATGGGCGAATTTCTTGTGTAAAAAATGGAGTGAGTTAGACACAAAAAAAGAAAAAAAAGATTTCAGATTTCTGAAACAACAACAGACTCTTAAGTAGGTCTTTTCTCTCAGCTGCAGTAAAGTTTTCACTGGTGGTTTTCAGTGTTGTGTGTGTGTGTGTGTACATATATATATACACATACATATATACATATGTATACATGTACATAAGGTTAGTAGAGATATGTATATATATATACATATATGTATATATTTATCAAGTTAGTGGATGGTATAAAACATGTCAGTCTTCTAATTTGTAAGTCAGTTAAGTCAAAGTTTTCTGTCTAAAGTAAATCCATATTGCTTGGCATCATTTTCTGGTCTGCAGATGCCTCAGCTGTTGACTGCTCAGTCTTCTTCATCACCTACTTCCCATGAAATGTTGCAATTTCACTACAGAATTCCATGCCTCCTTGCAAACCCAGTGTTTAAGGAGTAAGCAGGAAGAGAAAAACAAAATTCTTGAGATTTGTGTTGGACTTTCTATTCAGATGACTATGTGTGAGAGCTCTACACAGATTGCTGCATTCATTTTTATGTTTAATTAATCTATTTTTAATTTGTCAGCTGTTATGACAGAAATTGCAGTACTTCAGTATTTTATTGCAAATATGCTGAAGAAATCAGGAGTACTGATAAAATTTAGGTCAGTGCCCAACAAAAAATCACAGAATCATCAAATGAATCCTGGCTTCAAATATTCTCCTTTTTTTGAGTGGTTTTATTTTACCAGAGTCCAAAGTACAGCTGGAAATATATATCCATGGCTGAGGTACTGATAGACAAACAGGTAGCTGCTTCCCCGGATTTCGATCATATGCACCCCCTTGGCTTCCATGAAAGCCATGTAACTTACTTTGGATTTAAGGTCGAGCAAGGCTATGGATGTAGTAGCTGCCATGGAGTATCTAACACACTGTGTAGCCAGTTTCTAGACTTCCCCATATATTTTCATGTCACTGTGCCCTTCCAGACCCATTTTGGTTCCATTTGTGTAATGCTACAACAAGACTCCTCTTTCAAATTTTTGGTAGAAGATTACTTAATAAACTTGTGCCATTTCACACACGTGCCCCCCATGCAGTGTGTCTTTACAATATTTTGCTGTTTCTTGGGAGGCAGAGACCTACTGGGGAATTGATTGCATTGCTTGCAAAAACATGCTTTGATATTATGTGTTTGATACAGTGATTTGCAGAGTCGATCTGTTACCTGCTGCCCTAGGAATATTTGGATTATTTCCCCCAATAATATGCCCAGTAGAATGTTCAGTGCAGTATAAACAATCAAAGTGTCTCGTTCAGCCTAATTCCACTCTCTTTTTTAATCCTTGAACTACTGAATCTTAATCCAAAATATTTTTAATTATATCTCATAATTCTAGACTAGAAGTGATCTTTTTACCTTACTGTAAAACTAGTACTGACTTTCATTTCTTTTGACACTTATTTTAATCAAGAGAATAATTATTTTAGTCTCCCTATTGTATTTTTGTAACTTTTGGGGTCTATCATGTTTTTCACAATTAAACTATTGGGATAGCTGACTTAAGAGAGTATGTACTGTACAATTTGTTTTAAGATGAATCGATTTTTAATGCTGCAGTTGAGCCCTGATCACAGAAGATATTCATGCATTGTGTGTCTTTGTTTCCCACAGCACCAACAGAAGCTCCCTTACATCCTCACCTAGGTAGGTGATTTATCATTCTTACTACTTAAACTTGGAATCACTGACTTTATTATAATAAAAAACCTGTAAGGTCACATGAAACTAGGTCTGAGGAATTCAAATAAAAATGAGATTCATATAAAATGAATTGAATTGTGTCTAATTCTGATAGGTTGTTTCTTTGTTGTGGTTTTTATTGCCTTTATTGCCTTTGAATCCTTGCGGTGTGAGTATATCCTGCTTCAGAGCTTTTGTTCCTAATTATGTATTAGAGCATGTGTTTGCATGAGAACCAGGACTGGAGCACCCCTGCTATGAAAACAGGCTGGAGGAGTTGGGGTTGTGAAGGGAAGGTTTCAGAGAGACATCAGAGCTTAAAAGGGCTACAAGAAAGCTGGAAAGGAGTGTTTTACAAGGGCCTGTAGTAACAGAACAAGGGGAAATAAAAGGCTTTAAACTGAAAGAGGACAGGTTTAGATCAACTATCAGGAAGAAAATCTTTACTGTAAGGGTGGTGAGACACTGGAATAGGTTGCCAGAGAAGCTGTGGATGCCCCATCCCTGGAAGTGTTCAAGGCAAGGTTGGATATGATTTTGAACAGTCTGGTATAGTGGGAGGTGTCCCTGCCCGTGCCAGAGGCGTTAGAATTAGATGATCTTTAAGGTCCCTTTCAACCCAAACCATTCTCTGATTCTACGACCCATAGCCCTCAGTGTGGGACAGCACCTCACCAGAGCAGCATTACTGTGAGGAAGATTTTGTGCCAGTGCACCTCCAAGGTGGACCCTGGAGCAAGGCCCTGCTGCTCCTGCTCTCCATCCCTGCACCCACCAACCCTTGTGCTGCAATTTGGTTAGTCCAGAACAGATTCTGGCATTCTTGCTTAGTTGGAATAGCAGGTGACAGTTACTTCATTCATTTAGTGGAAGTGTTTGTAGAGAAGGGTCTGTCTAATATAATCACAGGTGCAAAAGTTTGGGGATTTTAAGTGAGTTTACTGGTCATCGTACATAAATGAGACAGTAAATCTAGGTGGAATATTGGAGTCCAAAGTTTGCAGAACAGTGGTGAGAAATATTTGCTTAACATAACTCACAGTTTATGTTCCTTAGATGAGTTGACCTTTACTGCCAGGTCTGCTGAAAGCAGCAGAGAAATTCCAACGAGCTCACGGATATTTGCTTATGAGTTGTCAGAATGAATTCCCTGACTGTAAGAGCTGTAGGACTCATTAGGACTTCTCATCCATTCTTGTGCCCATGTTTTCAAAATCTGGATTTGGAAGGATTTTTTCCAAAGCATACAGAAAACTAATAATTTGGAACAAAAGTTCTTAAAAGATTTAGTATGTACTTGATGACTCTGTCTTTCCATAGCCATCACACTTTCATGATGGGGGCATTCTTAATTTTTGTGGTACTATGATCCATAGCAAGGAAGAAACCCTGTAACTAAGAAACCACAACTTTTATAACTAGCATAACCTAAACAGCAGATTTTACAATGCATTACTTTAACTCTAGCTAAGGCAACATTTAAAAAGCATAGGATGATTGCACTGGATTTTTTTATATATATTGCTTTCTTTTCTTTGCAGCTGAAATGCACAGTGACAGCATTATCCTACGAGATGACTTTGACTCTTACCATCAGCAAGAATTGAATCCTACCATGTGGTGAGTTTCAGACTTCTGCACTCCTTTATATGCATTTGAGCAAATGAAAACATTATATTTACTGAATGGAGTATAAATTTAAGTGTGGGTTTGCTTCATTAGGACCTAAATATTTTGGTTAATTAATTAATTTATTAATGACTGAGAAATTCTAATTCCATTGAAGTGGGTGACAAATTCTTGTTGATTTCAATTTTTTAGCTAATCTAAAATTAGAAGGACTAGAGCTGAGCTCAGTGAATATTTATGAATGAATATTTTGGTTTCCTGAAAACACAGCTTTTCATCAAAAAGGAGAAGAATTTCAATAATTAAACTTTATTGTTTCAAATATTTTTTAATTTTATGTTGTACATTTTTTGGTGAAGCCAGCTACAGCAAAAATTCCTTCCAAACTGAAATGAAGTGTTTCCAAATGATTTTAAAAAATCATAAGAAATGCCCCCCCCAAAACCCCAACTGGAATTAAATACCTCTGTCTAATTTTCAAGTGATGAATATGTTTAAGTTTGAATTTTTTTTCCCTTTTTTTTTGTGGAAGGCACACTTTTTCAAAACTTTTGTATTGTATAAGAAGGAAAACCCTTCCCTTCTAAGTTCTATGCAGCAATTCCAATTGCTAGGGTTTGGGGATTTTGGAGATTCCTGAATAGGGTCATTCATATTATCACAGTCTATGTCTGAAACAGCCAGCACAAGATGTTATCATTCTTTAACCAGCACATGCTATAGAAGAATCTCAACATTCACATGCTTGATAAGGCAAGTACGACTTAGGACAGGTCAGGCAGCAGCTTTATGAACTGTGACCATAGTGAGAGAGCTCTCGGACTCCATTTCTCCCTCTACTCCCACATGCTCTGCCAAGTGATTGCAGAGACCCAACCCATGCACTGGTTCAGAAAACAAGGGAAGAGCTGAGGAAAAATAATCACTTCAATGTTAATAAAGCGAAATATCCATCCCTGGGAGGGATGGACTCCTTAAGTCACTGCCACAGTCCTAAGCTGCCCAACAGTAAATAACAGGACAATATGGGGAGATGACTCTTGGTGGAGCCCATAGGAGCGACCCTCCGGTGCTCCCTTGGCTCCAAATAGGGGAGTTGGAAACAGTTGCAGACTGTTAGCTTTTAGGCAAAAGGAGTGTTCTTTTTGCAAAGATAACTCTTAGACAGACCTCTGAATCTTAAATATTAATAGTTTTAGCACCACACTGATCACAGAGATAGAGGACCGTTTCATATGATAAATGTGTACAAAGGAAGAGGAAGTGATACATCTCTCTTTGTACAAAACTGATTCCATTCTGTATAGTGAGTATATATATACAGTATATAATACCCAGATAAACACATCTCTTGGTCTTAATATGAACTTTTGAAGATTGTAGCCTTCTTTTTGTATATAAGATTGTTTCTGAGTTTTCAATTTCTTCTCATCCTATTTCATAAATATAGCTAAGTTGATTGTTTTAATTTATGCAAGACAGAAATATTTTACAGGGTTAGTTTATCTTGTTCAAATAAATCCTTGATGAGCATTTTAGCACTTACATTTGTTAGTTATTACATTTGTTCTGTGACATTTGACTTCATTCTCTTTTTTATTAAGGACTGTCACAACTTCCCATCTGTGCAGGTCTTTCATAGTTTAACCATCTTACGTAAAAATGCTGCAGTTTACAGAATTTTTTGGATATTTTTATTTTGTACATACTCATTTTAATAATTTTTAATATGTGCCTACAAATTTTGCTCCTTTTGTTCCTTTTGTATCAGCTCTTTAAATGTTTTTCTGGACTAGAGGCATTAGGACCTACAATACTATAACATAAAAGCCCCCTCTTTTTTTATGAGTATGAACAGATCAAGGACTCTTAATGGGTTGCAGAATAGCTGCCAAGGTAGATAGTTTTAGCAGCAGTGTGTTAAATGGACCTGAGTGGAAAGAAATGAGAAGAGGCATTATTTCCCTGCAGATGCCTCATAACTCACAGAGGGCTTGTCTGTTGGGAGCCTCCATAATTTATTTATCCATTGCTCTCAATTTTAAATTCATCCTTGCTTATAGAAGACTCAACAGAGAAATTTCAGACTAAAAGAGCCCCCAGTCTTCTGCTCTTTTTGTCCCTGGGATTTGTATTTGGTCCCTCTGGAATAAACTTTGCCCACCTTGTTTGGTGAGTCAGTGTAGAGAGGTGGGTGCTGGGAGAGACTCTCCACAGAAAGAGACCAAAATTCACCACAATCCTGAAACAAATTTTCCCATAATAGCAGAAAGCCAGCATTTTCAGCAATGCTAAACAGAAGTGGAGCATAAATAAAAGAAAACCATAATGAGGTATCATGAGCTTTTCTGCACAAAGGATTTCTGCAGTAGCTCTGCCTCCAGTGACAACCTGCTTAGTGGCAGAAAGCTCATTCTCGTTTGATTGTCTAGTGGGAGTAAAATCAGGAATTATTAACAGTTGTTGCCATCCACCCTAAAATTGTGGTATTTCCCCTGGCAGCTGCTAAAATCCCATCATAACCACAAACAATTGCAGTGAGAGCTGAAGCAGTGTTTCCAGTCCTGCTTGGTCTGGTCTGTGTGGAACAGCTGCCTCGTGTGTGCAGACACCCCAGCAGGGCCGTGCCACAGGGCCACTTACACTGAGCCACTCTAATCGTTTCTGAAGCCATTATTTGTGTGCAGATGAAAAGAGAAGTGTTTGTGTTTTCCTACAATCTTTTCTGCCCAAATCCTAAATAACACTGGCTTGGAAGTGATTAATATTTTCCCACTCCTCCTGATTCCCCTTCTGGCATGTGCAGCTCTGGCAGAGATGTACCGTCCAAGTGCACCAGCTAAGCCGTTTATAGCCTCTCTGTGTGTCCAATTTCATGAGTCTCAGCAGAGCCTGTGTGTCACTCCATTGCTGGGAGAGGCCTCACATCAAATAACTATTTTGCACAAGGGCACTGTATGATTTCGAGAGTGACTGCCTGGTTTTTATAGAATTCTGCTCTTTCAAATGCATTAAAAGACACATCGTTCCCAGCAGCCATCTGTTTCTTTGGAGGCTCAGAAACAGGGAAGGAGTGGCTTACGAGTGTTTTTGGAGCTGCAGAAGGAAGAGAATGGGAAGGTTGGGATAAGACTCTTTGTAAAAGAAAAAACACAGCACCACAGTTCCTCACCTAAATCAAAATTTGGTGATTGAAAGAAAACAGGAGAAACTGCTAAAGTGGGAAAGGGACAGGGAGAGGAGGAGGCAACAGGAGTGGACACATAAGGAGAACAAAGAAGGAGGATTTCTCTGCTGGGAATGCAGGAGTGGGAGCATGTCTCATCTTTCTCATTTTCTTGGGAAACCACCCACGATGACGATTTTCTTGTGTGGTTTGTCCAACTAATGTTTATAATCTTTTCTTCCAGTGTCCAGTCACATCAGAATATGGTCATTTCCAAAGTCCCCAACCCACAGGCAGAAGCCTGCTTACTTAAGCAAAGGTTTCCTCTTTCTTGGGTTTTATTTGCCACGAACTTTACAAAGATTTCTAGACTTGTGAAACAAATATGCTTCACACAATCATAAATGCCCAGTATATTATATATCTGACATGTACTAGCTGTGGAAGTTAAGGTAGGTAAGTGATTCCCACACCACTGTAAATGTAGCACCCATGTCCCTGCTCAGCCAGTCACTGCTGACTTGTGGAATTAACTAGAAAGTAATGTTTAGTGCATTTTTCAATTAGAAGCCAAATAATACAGGTGATTAGTGCCCGTGAGACTTTCTGAAAACTGACAGGACACTGTTAGATCAGAAAGCTCAGGAGCCATGGAAGTAACTGATTTCTTCAGTAGGGAAAGGGAATCTGCACCATGTACCACTTGGCAGGGAATGGCTGGATGTGTAAAGATCCAATATATGGGGTGTGAAGAAGACTGTCTAGGTCATTGAGCACCTGTTCCTGTGACCATCTTGCCTCCATGTAACCTCATAAAACTGCACTGGAGAGTATAAAAAAGGTATTATGTAAGAACTAAACCAAGCCAAACAAGAACAAATGTAAAAAAAATTCTGTTTAATTCAATGATAAATGATTTAATGTTAAGAAGATGCATAAATTAGTAAAGAATAAATTTTGGCATTAATGTATGTTTCTGTATAAAACAGTTTTAATAGTAGAACTGTAGAAAACAGGGGATTCAGTACATTTAAAAGAGAAAGAGCCTGTACCAAGGTGAATTGCTGGCTAAACTCTCCTTCCCAATCTGGTGTCATGTTTCATCTCAAAGCCAAGCAGCAGTCACTTACAGAAGGCACACTTGTCAAAGATGACATGAAGAATAGCTGAGCATGTAAAATCAATCAATAAGAAACAGAGATTCTCTTGGTCATCACTTCTTCACGGCATATGAGAAATGTACAGGTACAGTGATATTTCCAGTGGCAAAGAGGTTGAGGAAAGCTTTGTGACAGGAGAGAGAGGTTCTAAAGTGGTTTCCAAATTGCACTAAAACTGTGGGATTAAACTTCAGAAAGATTTATGTTTAAAAATCTCTTGGCAGTTTGAGGTGTTTATCTTCTTTATGGTTCAGACATCACAAAAGACATCAGTCAATATAATGCCCACATACTGAGGTATTGTAGAGGGAAAAGAAATTACAAATAGGGGTGGGTAAACAGCAGATGTTTCCCCTTCAGCAAAGTGAAGAACAACAGCAGAGAGAGGTGGGACTCTCTAAGCCAGAGATGAGAGTGATGGCAGGTCTGCAGAGAAGTCATCTCGATAAATGCGACACGTGTCAGCAGTGGCAGCGAGGACCAGCTGTGAAGAGAAAGCTGAAGTGATTTTAATGTGTGAAGATTTTAGACCAGGCAGGTGAGAAAGATAATGTAGAAAGCTGCACCCACCAGAGCAATTAATACTGTCTTCTGTTTGTATAAATAGAAAAGAAATTAACCTTCCTGTCTGCACCAGGAGAGGAGCAAATTGGATCGTTTCTAAACACATAGTACTATGACGATGATCTGAGGAACAGCAGATCAATTATCTTGCTCTTCATGCATTCTTGTCAAGCTAATGAGGAGTTTATTGTCAAAGGTAATGCATTTCAAAGACAGCACAAAGGTTTGAATCAGGATTACTAACAAACACTCAATTTTGTATGAGAGGAGGCATCCTAGAAGAGACAACTGATGATGAAACTGCTGTATTAGCAGGACAGTATTTCTGGATTTCCAGACAATATTTCGTAGACCACATTACAGAAGTAGAGCAGATGAATCACTTTCTATTCATTGAAATACGAGAGTTACAGAATTAAAATATCCCTTGGATTATGTAACCTGACCTTTCAGGAAGGACTAAGTGGTCCCTACAAAGTATTCATAGCAAAGTTTTCCTGCCTTGTCTGCCTCTTTGCACATATCAGGAGTTTGGGTAGATGCTCCACTATAAAATTCAAAAATGTAGAGGCAGACAATGAAAATAATTTTTTTATTGAATAGAATCTTACAGAATTCCAGGAATTCTAGGTCCCTCTGCTATTCAGTTGTCAGAATTTCAGGATCAAGTGAAATTTACATAGCAACAAAACACGTCTTCTGTGAACTGTGCTTCTGTGCTTTCTCTGGAAGTACCATTTTATTCACTCACGTGCTCTCTTCTTGCCTTTTATTGAGAAATAAAATTATTTGCTGACTGTGATTTCTATAAGTAAATATTAATTCCCTGAAGTTGATTGGAACTATATTACTTTATTAGAATATTTTATTTTGCTTCCTAAATTCAAAATCCTAAATGCTATCAGGGTGAATTGCTGAATTACTTCAATGGCACATTCATACAGGAAAAACAACTCAAACATTTTTGTGTCTGACTTTTTTTCTGGAGTAAATGTTTCCCTGTAGGTTTGATGTTTACGTTGAGTTTTGGATGCCCAAAGGCAATGTTGGTCATCACTCTTGCAGGCAGCTTGTTGGGGACCAGGAGTATATCCAATATTTTTTGAAAATGTGGTTCTCGTGCCAAGATCTGATACCTCAATCCTTGAAGGTGGGAAGACAGCCTTTTCCTTATATTTTGCAGTCAGGCTGCCCACAAAGTCCTTCGTACCAATTTAAGAAATATCAGGGGAGGTGTAATTACTTGTCTCTGCAGCACTTACAAGCCTCTCATAATATTTCTTTATAGTTTTTCCCCTGAAGGTGAGCAGAGTGGCAACTCTGTCACTAGAATATGGAATATATTCCCATATTCTAGACAAATAGAAGCAACAGCAAGTGCCATGTTACACTGAAGCCTCAAGCCTGGCCTTTGGGGAAATAACCCTGCAAGCAGGAGAGGAGCTGATCCCAGCCCCTTGTCCTCAGCTGTTCTTTATGGTAACTCCATGACGGTGGGTTTATATATGGTAAATCAAACGTTCACAAGGATTTTGTGAGAAGAGTAGCTTCAGGGTAAATTTTACATGTAAGATTTCAACTTGGTTTCCCATGGGGAGATGTTTTGCATTCAAAGAGTGGGGACATCCCTCTTAAGAGGAGGGGCAGTTTGCAGAGAGCAAGTACTAACTCACCAGGGCCTTTCACAAGGGGCAGCTCCAGCGGGTCATTCTTACAGTTGCACAACCTTTGTGTTCAGCACCATGATAACAGAGTCCAATTTGAGCACCAAGAAACTGCAGTCTGATTTTACAGTTTCCAAGCCCAACGTGGTCTCAAACATCCAGTCTCTGGCTTCCATTGTGAACACGGTGTGCTCTCCCTGCAGGTCTGAGTGCAGTAACTGTGAGGTCGGGGAGCACTGCGGAGTGATAATGCATGGCAATGCTGCCACGTTCTGCGAGCCATACGGTCCCAGAGAGCTGGTAAGTGAAGGCGGCCTCGTCTGCTCGGGCTGGGGCTGCAGGCTATGAAGCGTGTCAGCTGCAGAGATGTTGGTGTGCTTTGAAAGTTCACTTTTTAGCAGAGAGGCTCTTGAGCAAGGTGATAAGCCCATAGAATGCACCCAGGAACATCCCGGTGCTTTAAATGGTGGATGCTAACCAAAGGTTATTGCAGTAGTTTGCAAGGGACAGTCTCTTGATCCAGCATGTATCCAAGTCATTTAAAGTATCCCTGAAATACTGAAAAGTCAAGGGCATAGAACTCTGTTGTCAAACTGTCATCATTCTCTTTTTATATCCAACAATTAAAGAGACATTTTATTTTTTTATTATTTTATTAGTTTTATTCGTCTTGTCCCATTTTTTCTTGTCCCTGTTGACAAATGTTAATTTGGTTGTAAAACATCACTTGTGAACAATGCATCCTACAGACTTAAATGCAGCCTGGAGCAAGCACCTGCCAGTCTCAGGGAAGTGTATGTAACAGACTGAGTCATGATGAATGGGACAGAATTAATTTTCTTGGGTAGTTTGGTCATAAAATTGCTGTAAGAATCAACATGGCACAGTTTGCATTAATTTGGGGTCATCTGGGTGTGGAAAATGGGTTGCAATACATAAACCAATACCCACATGCTGATGCTGGGCAGCTAGCTGCAATAATGTACATAAAAGGGGAGTTCTGGAAAGAACTTAAAAATTAAAAGGCCAGATCAAAGCCCATGCAATTCAAAATTAATTTTCATGTTTTCAACAGTCTTCTGAATGGAGGGAGAGGCTGATTAGAGCTATTTGAAGAGCAAACATGGAAGAGGGCCATAAAACAGAAGTGGTTTTGGCCAGGCATCTTCCCGTCATTTCAGACACTGACAATTCTTTTCACAGGGTTAATTTTACATCCTTAACTGGGACTAGAATTACACACATGCAATGTAGATATTGCTGATGTGGTGCATAAAAGTCCTAAACACACATAAAACTAATTTAGAGATTTTACAGATAAAGGAGAATTTCCCTTGCAGCCAGCTCCAGCCAGGGAATCCTGTCAGGGATGTTAAATGGCCTCTCTGCTACTTTGCATCCTGTTTGATTATGCTAGGCTTTGCTAACTGCCTTGAAAAGGCATGCATTTATTTATGTCCTGTGCAAAAGGGAAGTCACACCACTAGGATTTTTTTTCAGTTTTTACATTCATTTTTAGTTGTAGTACTGAGCACAGGTAACATTACTTGGAAAAAAATCTATTTATGACATTTAACAAACCAAGGGTCCCAGATCGGAGGGTTTTGAACAGTCATTCATTAGCTCTCTTCTCCCTGCTGATAAGCAATTTAGACTATCCTTAGTAATCAGGAATTGGCTTCAAAATCCAGTCTTGGACTGTATTTCTCACATTGCTGTGTGGTAAAGTAGCACTACTGTGGCATCAGGAATTTGGAAAAAAAATTTGTTATGATACCAAAGTGGTGTGATTAAATAATCAGCTGAAAAAATCGTCATGCTTGTAAACCAGCCTAAAAATGAAAGTATCTATAAATATTATGGCAGTGTTGCAGAAAAATCAAATTCTTCCGCAGGAGCATGCCAATGGCTTAACATTATGGATGAGCACAAGACAGTGTTCAGGCCAGAGGTGTGATCTAGTTTTATTTTTGAGTATGGATACCCATGTAAATGCCTATTGTTTTAGAACCAACCTGTTTCTCATGTAGTTGTTTTGGCAATTTCACAGCATATCTCTTTCTGTTACAAATTCTAAAACCTGTTTCATTTCTCCATGGTTTTCATTAATTGTATCCTGTTCCTGCTTGAAATGGATCATGAAATCTCTGTTCCTGCTAATGGCTCCTAATACAAGAATTACTGCTTTAAAATACTTTGTCAAGAAGAGTTGAATTTGCAAAATATATTATAACAACAGCTCTAACAGCTGCTGGTTTGCTACCTTGACCTCCTCCTTTTCTTCTGATTTTCAGTAGCCACCTGTTACTGCAGGCAGAGGGTTTTTAACACCAACTGTCTCTGTCTGTTGGTGAGAATTTACGACTGGCAAAATCCTGGAAAGGTGTACAGCAATAGAGATGTTGCAAGCAAAAGAAAATATCTACTAAAGGCTCCCTATCATGCTCTCTGCAGTGTCTGAACTAAGCATTCCTATGCAGAATTTTGCAAAAAATTTTTAGTAAGTCTAATGCTTTTTCCCAAAGCATTGCTGAAATTATTCACCACACAGTCTAAGTCTACATGAATGCCTCTTCTGTGAGAACTGATATGTTTAATTTTTTGGTGATATGAGCTACTGAATCTCAATAAAGGTTTTGTTTTCAAATTACAACTTGCACACCATAATTAATTGAATGAAAATTAATGTAATAGGTGCTCTTAACTCAAATGAGAAAACAATTTATTATTTGGCATGATAACTGTGATACCTAATACTGAATCGATCCTGACAGAATGACTTAAATGGGAATGTGACTGTATTTTTAAGGGGTTATGTAAATGCAGCTTCCCTCTTCTTGTTTAAAAACTAAAATTGACTGTTAAGACATGTAGTCTTTTTATCAGCTTATCTTCAATGCATTTCAGTGAAGATCCCATTCCTTATAAGATATTATTTTTTGTATATAAAATGTATGTAGAAAAGAAACAAAACACACCAAAACCTCATGCCAGCTGATGCAGATCTCCATCCATTATTTTCAAAGGCATCATTTAATGAATACCTCAACTAGGTGTGCACTGGCACTGGAAGAAGTCCAGTCCCTTTTGCTCTTCTGCATCACCACCATAGCATGCCTTGCTTGTTTAATAGAAGTATTGTTAAATCCAGCTTTCAAAATAGATTGAAAAGAATTAGGTGTCCTTCACAAAACACTAGGGCTTTTTATTTTTTAGCATTTTTAGGAGAACCGTTTTAATTTGAACAACTGAAATATGGAGGCGTTCAAAGAAGGGAGAAAAGAGGCCTCAAAGCAGGGTGGTGTGCTGAGTACAGGGTGAGCTGCTGGTGTTTTCTGTCTCTTCTTAGGTCCTGGCTGGATGTCAGCAGGGGGTAGATGCTGCTGCAGTGTTTCACTGTACATACCATAACGTATCACCAAGGTTTTTGTTTGCTTTGGTGTGTAAGATTTAAGTTCTATTGTTTCCTCCTAATATTTCATTATTTTAGGTTTACTTAATATTACTTTTATGATTTATTTATGATCACTTTTTGTCCTTGTTCTGTGCTGGGAAAAGTGAAAACCATTCCATATATACAGATTTACACTAAGCTGACCACAAACCACAGAGTTCATTTTTTCAATCTTCTAAACAGTGATCAAATGCCAGTGTTGCACATAAATGTGCTTTTTTTTGTAGACATTAGTGTGGTGGAAAAAAATTCTGGCTTTGACATATGATGAGATTTCAATAATCAAAATGACATAACAAAAGTGTCCATGATCACTCAACCTGAAAGGGCTGGTGATTAACAGTCCTATGCACTGGAGATGTAGGTGTCTAGAGATTTTCCATGCTTTCAAAGAAAAACAAGTGATGAATGTATTCTTTTGCCGATCTAATAAAACTTTTTGCTTTTCTTCCCTCAGACCACCACCGGCCTTAACACAACTACTGCATCCATCCTTCAATTTTCCCTTGGTAAGTTTAGATTACTCTTTCACCCGAGAAAGTGCAAAAAGTCATTTCTGCAAAGGAAAATTGCCCCAAAGGTTAGGGTTACCTTTCTGGTTGATGTTACACTCAACATGAGGAATTAAAAGAATCTTTTAAAAACTGCAGTGTATTTATTCACCTCCTGATATGGAGATAGTCTTTTGAATCTTGGAAATGAAGAATGCCAGTGGATACTCTGATGAGCCATGTTTGAGTTTTGGTTTTTTCCCCTATTTTATACCCTGATGTTTAACACAATAATCTTGCTCTTTCTCTGAAGTAGGATTATTGTTTCTAAAAAAAAAAAAAAGGGTTTTAACATTAACCCCCCTGATATATTCCAAGTTACACCTAGGTAGTGCTGTTTTTAACACATTTGTACAAAGAGAATAGCTGGGACAGATGAAGACTAAATGCTATTAAGTCCATATTATCAACAGCATGGTTTTATGCTGTATCACTTAGAGTACTGTGAGTTATTGCACATTTCACTGTGCAGTTGTGGCTATAAATTATGGTAGAGGCCGTGACTTGGGCTGAGGGCAAATTTGGAACACACCTAATTTGTTAACTCATATCTCAGTGTCCAAATATGAAGGAAAAATATTCTTTTGATAGAAATGGTTCAATAAAAAATCAAGCAGAAAATTTAGCCTGCTTCCTCTGTGGACCCCTGGACATGCGTTTCCAAATCATATTCCTATTTTTTAAAAAGTAATTCTCCAAAAGCATCTCAAGAGATGTGTGATTAAACTCTGGAAATCTCAGTTGAAAATAAGAACAATCATGTAGCTTGGCAAACACCTTGGTGTTTTTAATGGATGGGAAATCAAAATCCTAGAAGGCTCCGAAATAGATCATTTAAATTTGCTTTTTACCTGAAGTTGTTCATTGGGGTATTTGAAGTCATCAGTACCTGCAACTGACTGCAAAGTTAATATATCTAAGGACTGGTATCTATCCTTTTATTTTGAATTACTGGTTTTAAAAAGCCAGAAAAATTATCCAGTCCTTAACTGAATAATTGCATAGATATTGGGTGCCTCAGATGAAAACCAGCCTATTGTTGCCCTGCAGTTAGCAGCTTACTTGGTCCACTGGGATGTGTTGTTCACTGGCAGAAGCAGAAGGAGATGTGACTTCTATAAAGCTGCAAGCTTGCAACGATGGAGGATTTTCACTTTTCATGAAAACTTACAGAAATCTTCTTTGGAATTTTTTTGCAGTGACCCAGGGTTGTTAACAGCAGGGTAAGGTAATGGGTTGGTGTATGTGTGCTGTCACAGCCCAGTGCCTGGTGTCTGCTGCAGGTGAACTGCAGAAGGGTGCAGGCTCCCAGAAGTTTCAAAATGAGACTTTATATTTCACTAGGAGCATTTGTGCCTATCAGATGGGAAAGGTCAGATAAAAAAGGGGTAAGAAAAGGCTGAGCCCGAAATACTCTACATCACAGGATTGTCATGAATATATCTTAAGAATACCTGAACCTGTACCAGTAGGAACCAGTAAAATCCTCCGTAGGATGGAGCATGAGAGGGGTGGATGCACATCCAAGTAAATGAGATTTCAGCCTCCAGTTGAAAATGTATCATATTCCTGCATGTGCCTGTGTTGAGTCTGAAATACAATGCAGATTGGTTTTGTAACTGATAGAAGCCAGCGTGAGCCAGGGGACTGCTGCTGAGCTCAGCACTACTTGGCTTTAGAATCCAGTTTCCAGCTTATTCCCAGATGTCCGATTTAATCATAACCCTTTTTAGGGACTGATCCAAGGGAATTGCCTTTTTTTAAAAGAATGTTTACCACTTTCTATCAACCATGGAATAGCTTAAGCTGTAGCTTTTGGGGGGTATCTTTATGTTAAATTTTTCACATAGCTCTGGCCTCATTAAAGAGCACACCCTTTAATTTCTCTTGCCACTAATTATCAGATAGAATTTTGTATTTGCAGGTATATAGGCAGTAGAGAACTAGGAAATGAAGGTAAAAAAGAAAAGATTCTGGTTTCACCATAATTTCCAGATCCTTTTAAACTCTGTGGTCAGAAAGGGTAACAGACTAGTGAATTTTTCATTAGTTGATATTCTGTGTGGTTTCCTTCATGTATCACATATTTGGTAGTTTTGCTCTTTAAAGGCCAAGGCAGTTGAAAAGGTGCACTTAAAAAGAAGGATTAATTAGGATGAAAATGTAATTAGTAAGGCATTTTCAGCACACAGGACAACATTAATGTGCAGTATCCTTTCTGAATGAGAGGAACTCGTCTTCTCATGCAGCACCCACTCAGAGCTGGTCCAGGGCTGGGGCTATACTTACATTCATGAACTCTGTGCCCAAGTGTTTAGAAAATTTTGATTACTTCAAATGTCTTCACATCCATCACTACATTTCTCCAAGACCTAACACTGACATGTCTAGCAGTTTCCTTAATGTTCAGTGGGATTGTTAACTGAGATATTTAAAGCAATGCCTTTGGGCTCTCTCAGGACAGAACATCTGATTCAACAGCTTGGGGATTGCAGGATATTGCACAAAAGTCTCTGGACTCAGCTGCCACACAACTTTAATCTGATTCATTAGCTGAAATATTCTCTATTTCTCACTCCAAATCTGTGCCTTTTTCCCTCAGCTACACCCCTGGGCTTCCCCAGGGCTGAACGTGATCTGTCATTCACATGGGCCACTGTGGTGGAAGGTGACTCATAGTACTGAGAGATTAGCAACTGAGCTAAATACAGGAAGAAAGAGACATAAAATCCCGTGGGGAGAAGAGGAAAGGCTTTGAGGGAGCAATGCCAAGGTGCGAGGTGTGCAAATTGTTGTGCTTATGCTTGTTCCTTGGGTGCTCTCCTCAGCATGTGCTCCGGAGGCAGTGGTGTGTGTGGGCTGGGCAGGCTCTGTGTGGGCAGTTCAGCACTGGCAGGTGCTTCCCATCCCTCCTTCCTCTGCAGGGCCTCTGCTGGAGCTGAAGATGCTGTGATGAGCATCAGCAGTCAGCCTGGCCTCCAAGGCAGGTGCTCCTTGGAGCCATGTGTGTCACAACATGAAAATTCTTAGCGGAAGATACTGCCTTGCAAAGCTTTGTTCCATAGCTCATTTCCTTGTCTCTTAATATTACTAGATCATTTCTGGCTGTTTAACAGTATTTGAAAATGAGAATAACTTGATAAGGAAACCTCCCACTTTTCAGCGTCGTTATGAAAATTCTTTCACATCCTCTGAAAACAGGATGACTTTGGCAGTATCATATAATGGATAAATACATAACGTTTGTAAAGCCCAATCCTACTTTAAAATTGCTTTCCTTTCAACTTTCATGCCATTGTCACAAAGACCTTCTCCCATTACTAGAGCAAATCAGCAATTCTTCTTCTTCCCCTAATTTTCTGAAAAAATCTAACCTCCCTACTATTTTACATCAAACCAAAATTGGTTTATGGAGGAAGGGTTTTTTTTTAATCTTCTGAGAAGTTTACACCTTCAAATATTACAAACATTTGGCACTTCCACTCTGTTTCTTAAGGATCAAGCCATTAGTCTTGCAAACAAAGAAATAGACACAGGTTCAAAAGTGTTTTATTGTATTTGGAGATAAAGCTCTGACTTGGACTCTCCCTTCCAAAATGTTATTATAATGAACTTTTGCAAAAGTTGGGTTCCCTAATCTACCAGGTTTTACTCTGAGTCAACCATTAATCTTTATTTTCAGTCCCCTTAAAAACTACCTTTGTACGGCAAATATTGCAGTATTTAAAAGTTGTTTGTAATCATAAACCGTCTTTCCCTAATTGATTTTTAGCTGAGTTATGATCATTTCATATGTGTAATATTGGTGTATATGCTCATCTTGATGAATGAAACCTCTTACAAGAATCTCAAGATGCAAAATTACTTTTCCTGCAATAAATAAAATAATAAAGCCTGTCCCGAAACTTCTGGTGGACCCTGAGAATACCACTGAGCTCACAAGGAAGGGGCTGCTCCCTGGGAGCATTATTTGCTGTTAACATGAAAGACTTGAAGACTCATGAGCAAATGTGGTCTTCAGTGCCTGAAGGCCATCAGGTCTTGACACTGGAAATTCCTTAGGCATCTTTGCTGCATGGATCATATGCTTAGTGCCTTAGCTATTGCTAAAGAAAAGACTTGACATGCATCAAATTTAGCACATCAACCTTCAGTAAAAACAGATTTCAGTGAGGTTTTAGTAGCAGGCTTTAATCTGAGGGAGTGCTTTGTGATTTTGCCAGATGGACTCTGTCCTCTCAGGAAAATCCCTGTAGATATTATCCAGAAGATGGGTCAGTCATGTTGTGATTTACTCACTGGTCTGGAACCACAAGCATTTGAACCTTACTTGTAGATTAAGAACGGCCCTTTTCTCCTGCTGCTTCTGGGGTAGAATAGAATACAACCATTTCAGGTGGAAGGGACCTACAATGCTCATCCATCCAACTATTTCAGGGCTGACCAAAAGCTACAGTTTTTTGTTAACTTCTTTAACATCATCCAGTCACTTCTCCGCCATCTATTGCTATTGCACCTTCCATTGTTCCAAATTATTTTCTCTAAACATCTATCAGATGACCAAGTTAACTGTTGCATTTGACAAGGATTCCATACGGGGTTCCAAATGATAAATAAATAATAATAATAAATTAATTAATCTCTTGCAATCACTAACAATACCTGCCAGCAGTTTATCAATCTCCCTCAATATCTTTCTAATGGAACCCTATAGCAAGGATAATCTGTGTATCTGTTAGTTTTAATGTGGTTAAAATATTATTAAGAAATATTACTATTGGTATTCAACAATTCAGGACTTTTTGGTAATTCAGGGTGCAGAGATGTTGCTAGGGTGATCTTCATTCTATAGTACCCACTTTGTCCCCATTTTCTACCTTCTTAAAAAGGAAATAAAATGCCAAACTTTCTGCTTTTACATGCATCAATATTTAATTGACAATATTACGGTATAATCACTTGAACCAGTAACAGAAGTCATAATTTCTCTAATCTTGTTCAACACGCTTTCCACTCTTGCAACTTTATTTTCTGGTTGAGTAATCACCCCTACCTTCACTTAAAATTTCCTAAGCTTTGAAAATCCATCAGACCATCAGCTGTACTTAACGGCAGAGTAATTGTATTACCTGTGATGATTTTGCATTTATATGGTCATGTTCTTTAATAAGTGAGGTGTTAGTGCAGTACACATACCAAGGACTTCCCTGTGGCTTAGTTTATTTACAGTCAGTTTTTGATGCTGCGGATATCACAGTCCTCTGTAACTGTAATTCAGATAACTATTTAAAATATGCTACTGATTGCTTTAAATTAGCATGAGTAAGGGTCATGGTTTTGGATGCAGATCTTTGACATGATTCCAAAAGGATTTTCATGTCATGTCCTGCCTCATCCTAAGACATCAGGTTAGTGAATCATTAGCCAGCAGACTTTATTTCTCTTTCTGAACTACCAAGGTCACTAGGATTTATGTGAGAGCTGTTTTACTCAGAAAAATCCGTGGCCTAATGGTCTTGGTGATGGTTGTTGAAAACAAAGCACAGATAGTGTTCATCACCTTTACCAAGTAAAATCCAATTTTTTTCAGGCTTATTTATTCCACTCATTATTTGTAGTGGCAATTAGCCTTTTTTACCAGTGTAGTCTTGCAGAAGTAGATTTTAAAATGTATTTGATTTTGCAGATAATGGAAATAATATTTTGCCTTGGTGCATGCTCAATCTACAGATTATTATTATTATTACTATTACTACTACTACTATTACTATTATATCATCAGCATCATCATTAGAATTGTTGAATATGCCCTTTGGATTAGTCCCTACCTGACAAGATTCTGTGCTTCAGAACTCACATTTACTTCTCTGTTAAGCTCAGCAAATAGAATATTGTGATGAACAAAAAGTAACCTTACAAAAATAAATAGTGCAGCTGCTTCACTGAGCTCCATGTATTCCTGTGTAGGAAACAGCAGTCTCCCACTGCTAGGGCTGTCCCCTAGAGCAGCATCTGGAGGGCTCTGCGGAGATGTGCATGGGATGATGATGCTTCTCCTTCCCGACAGAAAGATAACAATTCCACTTTGGCTCAGCCATGTGAACAACAATGACTGCATTTGGCCCCATATAACAGTCTGAAGACGTTTATCATTTGTGTTCCTATCATGTTTTAATTCAGTTCTGGTGGCAGCTGTTATATTGACAGTAGTGTTTTTTATGCAGTTTATCTTCTGCTTGGATTCTGACCACTCAATAGAACAGGTCCAAACATAGTTTGCTAAATAGGTCTTAGCTTTGGCTGAACAGAACCACTGCTGATCACTTTCTCTTAATTTCCAGTTTTGTTTAGTTAGTTTTACAATTAGCAGAAGCTAATGGAAGACTGACAAATGCTGTAATAGCATTTTGTGAGATACCCTCAGCAGAACTGGGTAGAGATGAGAAATTTCCTTCAGACTTGCTACAAAAATTCACTCACATGTCTCTAGAGAAATACCAAAGTGAAAAAAATAACCCCCTCTGAATTTAGCATGGAAGAGCTCTTGATCTTTTGAATTCATCACTATCCCGTTAGCTGAACACAGAACAGCCTCATGGAGGAAGCTGTGGTGCCAAATGTTTTGGGCATGTTGAGCCCCACCTCCTTTGCTTTAGTCAGCTGCATAGAAGATTTCCTTCAGTCACAAAAATTTCTCTTTCTCCAGTGCCTTCCAGGAAGCACCAGGTTTCCAGTGCAGGCATGGCACATCCATACAGTCATGTTGATAGTGGTACCAGCGGGGAAGGGCAGTTCTGGTGGCCACAGATTCATTGTTCCTAGAGTTAGATTCTGTCCCTTCTAAGCAACAAGAGCACAACATTAAAAATGCTTGAACCCTCAGGCTGTTTTGTCCTAATTTCTTTCCTATACATTTGGGAAGAGATTGAGAATTTAATGTAACTCAATACCAAAATTGGTGTCATTCACCATTCTGCATTTCTTTTGCTTGCTTGCTTTGCCATTTTCCCCCAATAAAACAATATTACATTTTTTTGATTGGCAACCCAAATTGCCATTTGCTATTGTCTGACATGAAACCTACTAGTTTCCCTTTTCTGGTGGAAAAGCCCTTTGTGCTGATGCATAGGTTATACATTACATCTAATGTGAAAGAATAAGACAGGTAAGCAACATCATCAAGTACTCTTCACATAGCATGTGGAAATGTTAGGTGGTGTTTATTGATTTTGCTGAGTTTTACAAGAGGGGCTGCCTAGGTAATACCTGGACTGAAACCAGGGTTTAAAGTTGATGCTGAAAGACATTTTAATGGCCTTGGGGCAAAATGATTTGTGTTGTTTTGGCTAGCCCAAGGTTACAATGAAATACTGTCTTTATTACTTCTGTACCGGGGCTTCGCAGCCACTGTTGGGAATTAAAATGTGAGCGTTAAAGATTTACTACACGGAGAAAAGCAGAAAAGATAAAGAGCCTCAGAATTCAGATCCAGGGCAGGTGGCCGTGCCAGCACCTCCCAGTCAAACGTGGGCCATTATGGAACTGGTCATTGCAAATAATAAATGCTGGATTACAGACAGGCTCATCTTAATCCTGCTCATAGCATTGTATGAGGATAACACTTTTGTATGATTAAAAAGGTCCATTTTTGAATTAAACAACAAAGCATCTGTAGTTCCTGTGGGGGCGGGGAACTGAGAAGCCCCCAGCTCAGCAAAATAGCGCTGGCTTTTCTCCAGTGGGTGACGGATTGAAAAGTAAAAGCAGATAAAAATAGAAAAGCCCATCAGGAATGGCAAAAACCAATTTTTACCAAACTGATTATTATCTACCTGCATACACATTTAAAGGCAGGCAATCACATGGTTTCAGAAAAGAGAGCCACCTCAGCTCAGAATTGGCTTGAGAAAAATTATTTCCCAGATTTTCTTGGTGCCAGGGAATTTCACAAAAGCAGCCAAGGAAAGGACTTTCACATCTGTATAGTCAGGATATCTCCTTTTACACAGAAGTCCATGGGACCACTATGTTTCTTCTACTGCCTCTCTAGAGTGGAGTGGCTGTAGAGATCTAAATAAAACTTCATGTATTTTAATGCAGTATTTTAATACCCTTACCAGCACCTTATGGTGCTCATTTTCTTAGTTAGAGACCTTCGCAGCTGACCCAGGCTGTTAAACACAGCTACACAAAGCATCTATTTACTGATATGTGGTAGTGTACTACTGAACTACTTTCAGATGATGTCATTTACATTTTGCCCAGCTTCATTGAAAGGTCACCCTCTCCCTTAGAGGACCTCCACGTAACCTGACATCAACTATTTAATGGCAATTATGTTGAAGTGTACAATGTGGGTGCACCAGTAGACAATGCTTCCTGAAAACAGGGGTTACTATGTCAGACATCCAACACTTAGAGTTGTAAGTATTTTGGGAGCAATAATGATACTATTGTTCCAGTAGATACAATTCCTGCTTGTCCATTTCATCCAGGTCTAAGTGAGTTTACTCACTTTGCCTTCAGCAAGGTGTTACGTTATATGATGTTGCTGCACTTAAGAATGTGGTTAAATTCAGCATCATCTAATTATTTATTTGGCAACATACCTATTACCCAAGCACATACCTGCTGGCTGTATCTCAGAAAGAGACACTGTAAGGAGCTGAACAGCTTTACATCAGAATAAATTGGAAACTGGAATGAGGGAAATACAGCTTACTGCTTGGCTTATTTTTCTCTCCCTAATGTTCTCAGCACAAAAAGCAATATGAATTGTGATCTGATCTTGCTCATTAGAAGAGAACAAATTTTTGTGAACGCAGGAAGCACATCAGATCTCTGAATATAAATAGACTAAGAGGAAGTTGAACTAGATAAGTATTTCCTCAGACTTCTCATCTAAAGGAAATTAGCTGCATGAATTCATAAAAAGTACATTTGCTGTAATTGGGAATCCTGGCAGGAGGTGGATGGGAAGGGACCCATGGGTGATCACCTGCTCCATGCTCCCACCAGGATCACACCCCGCACAAGGACAGCTTGCTCAGGGCCCCATCCTCCCAGGGTTTAGCCTCAGATTAACTTTTAGGACTTCATTTATGAAGTTCTTCCGATTTATTTTTATCAAATGTATTTACTAATTATTATTCTCCTCATCTTTTACAGTTTTACAGTGGAGGCTTTTAGCCTGCTCATCAACTCTTTAATTTTATTTAGATGTAAATAACTACCCAGCATTTCCAAAATGGAACAACAACCTAAATCTGCCAGTGGAACAAAAGTCAGCTGATCTCAGAAACCTGCAGAAAATAAATGGTTCAGACTTTGCATTACAAAATTTGTAATTCTTGCTAATGTTAAAGTAGATCTGACTTTTATGAAAGGCAAACGCCATTGGCATTTTTTTCCCTAGTGTCAGGTATTTATTTCAGATTGTTTATCAGAACACATACAAGAGGACGGACAGTCAAAATCCTTTTCCCACAAGGGAAAGAAAAGGAGCCAGCAATACAAGTATTTGTTTCCATGAACAGATAGACTATGATTACAAAATAGAATGTAGTTTTTACAGTTTTTAATTTGAATATTTTTTACACTCAAAATATCTCTTTGAACTCTAAATTCATTCTATAAACAGGGAAAAGCTGTTAAAAAACAGTCTAAAGATCTAAAAGTCAAAATTAAAAATCACATTTGTAACTAAATTCAAAGTTGTGACTTCAAAGAAAAGTAAAAATGCTCTTGTGACCTTCTCTTGAGGAAGTTTTCAGAGGCAGAATGGAATGAACATTGTATTGCGTATTTTTGTACCAGTGCTTCTGGTATATCCAGCACTAAATAGTCTGTATTTTAAGATGGTTAAAATAATCTCGTTCTTGATCAAAAGCCAATATAAACATACTCCAAAAAAAAAATCAGAATCCATGGAGCATTCATTATACCAAACAGTATGGTTCATTACTTTGGAAAAAATTATTAGCAAGCCAGCCAGATTTGACCATGAGTAATTTATACTACCCAGTTTGGCTTAACTCAAGTGATATCAGCAAATTATAATCCTTAGCAAACACTAATCATTATTCATCCCATTAACAAAATTAATAAAAGTCATCCTGTACCATTAGAAAAAAGGGATTCTTCCCAGCGCCCTTTTGTTTTTCAGGACACAATTTAAACCCTTCTGCGCAGTTTTTGTGTGAATCTTTCTCGTGCAGTCCCCCATTAGACTCATTTTCCTTAAAGCCAGCATTAGATATCTCATCTGCTTATCCACGGAAGCACTCGCAGGAACTATCAAGAGGTTGTCAAGAGGCGGAGGACGTCACACTCTATAAGGAGCAAAATATTGCTTCCCTTGCAGATGGCACCCAGTTTTATCTCAGCAAAACACCAGCTTCTAATAAATGTTGTTAAGAAATCTTAGAGACCAACAGCTGTATGGCTTGGGTTTCTGTAAATCTGACACAGTCGGGGGCAAAGCTGTAGTGAAAATTAATTTTGCCTGCCATTGTCAGCCTGGATACAAATAACTGAATACCTGGGTACAAACAGCTGATATGTGGTGCCTTCATAACATCTCTCCTGAAATGCTATTCTGTTAGTACTACTACTACATGACATTTAAAAAATAAGGTAGGTAAAGTATTCACCAGTACTTTAGATGGCCTTGGAGGAAACTAAAATCAGCTTAACAAGACCTGAAATTAAAAAAGACAAAAAAACGTGACTGTTTCAGTTGGATATGAGAGTGAGAGTGGTCAGCTGAGAGTGGTCAGTGCTAGTCAGGTCCTGGCTACTGGTTACCAATCCTGTGAAACAGGCAGCAAAGCAATTGAGAAACATACTTTTGTTTCACTTTTCCATTCTTTCCTGTTCGGCTAAGCAGAATTAACTAAGCAGCTGTCAGGAGATGTTTAGCAATCCCATACTCTGCCAGTCAAAACCCTCTTCTATTAGCATCAGTGCCTGGACTCAACCTTGAGAAATTTTATTTTATTGAAATTTGGATTGGGAAAAAATCCAAACATGTAAAGCACCAGCCAAATAAATTAGTGTCTCAGAATATTCAGTATGTGAAAATGGCTGGGTTTTATAACTGAAGCTGCTCATAATTTTTGATAACAGACAAAATTGCTGTCTGAGCTTTAAATGTATAATTTAAAATTAAATTCATGAAGGTTGTCTCTACTCTAGCTTTTCTCTGAAAGTTTTGGAAGTCTGTGAACATCAGATGAAAGTCTATCAAAAAGAGTAAAATAACTCCAAAGGAAAAAAATACTTTGTTCCTGAAACAAAAGGACAAGCTTGCCTTGGATATATGTAAAGAAAAAATCTGGCTGTTCTTGATCAGAGGATGGTTTGGGGTGCCCCCTGCTTCCAACAGATAATTACACATGAAAGTCCTTAATACTGAAAGTATAATCCTAACTCTTAGTTAGATTTATCTAGCAATAACCTTACCAAGGTATCCAGTTTGCTGCGGCATACTCATCCTAAGAAGTAAACAGCGTTTTTTCTCTAATGCAGTAGCTTACTAACACAGACTTGCTTACAGTAATAATTGTGCAGGTTTTGCTACCCATTTTCAGGGCTAATTCAAATCCTGGGCTTTCCTGATTGAAAGCAAACCAAATCTAATCTCATTCAAAAGGTTTTATGTACAGCTTTTCCTTCAGAAGACAGGAAGGTATGAAGATTTATGGCATGATATCCTGCCCCTGCTTCTCCGCTTGGAGCTGACAAACTGTTTATTACCATCTCTGGGTGCAGTGGGAAGGACACCTCCCTCCTGAGCTCCATTCCTGAGAAGTAACTACTTGAGTTCTGATCACCTATTTGTGGAAAGTCAGAATATAACTTTACTGGTTGAGGTGGAGGTAAACATCCAAAAAGCAGATTTCTATTTTAAATAATCATAGTTTAGGATTGCTGAAATAACAGTGATATGGACTAAGAGCCATACTATTAAATAATAGTAATATTGAAAGTAATATTGAAAATTATATTGAAAGGCCGTGACTTGCAAGACCATCCCAGTTAACCCTGTTCTGTAGTTGCAGGACATATGCAGTTGCATATATCACCATCTTCCTTTTTCTTGGGAAGAAATTCTTAATGTAGACTAGGATGTATATTAGTTTTGTAAAAGATTCAAGTTCCAGATACATACTTTTAAATTTTTTTAATTGTCAGTTTGAGTTTTGCAGAATTAGATAGGTACATGAAAAATAATCTTGCTACCTTATGATTTTCAGTCAAGAACATGCATAAAGAGGGTTTAAACACTGATAAAAACACATTTGTCATTACAGCCAGTAATTGCTACTTGAGTGCTTTCCCAAAATAACTTTAATCTTAGTGCAACCCACCCTGCTTATTAAAATAATGATAAAACCCAGCATTTGTCTTCCCTCTTTTTATTGTCTCCACTGCTCTTTTTCCAGTCTCTCGAGTGAAATACCACATCTACCTCGCAAAGCCCTTTCTGAGTGGCCCCATTTCTTTTAAGCAACAACTTTGATCTTCATTGCATAGTTGAGGGTGTTCAGATCTAACAGACAACATTTTTCGTGCTGATTGTGTGGCAAATCTGGCCTTCTCTCCTTTTTAAGCAGCATATTTAGACTTAGCTTTGTTTAAGAGCACTGTAGCAAAAGTTGATTGTAGCACTAACTGGAATGGCACATGTTATAAAGTCCTTACTGCTGGTTATTTTTTTATGTTTATGTTCTTTAAATTTCTGTCTGACATAAAACTTAGTATGTTGCTGTTTTACCTCACAGCCTCTGACTGGCCAAAGAGGTCAAACTGGCTGCAGTTCCCTGATTTTTGAACTGAATTCCTCTAAAATAAAATGAACGAGTGTGATTAAGGGTTGGAACTCCTAAATTCCACAGAAGTAGGAACCGACAGCAGATGTCACTCAGTAAAGTAGACCATCTCAGCAGATGGGCAAATATGAAACGCAAAGGCTTTTCCTGACATCATTTGGTTTTAATACGATAGAAATAAAATGCCTTGTCAGTAAAATATAACCAGACAGTTGCTTTGTCGTCATTTTGGATACATGGTTTATAATTCAAAGTCCTGCTGCCTTTGCAATATTAATTATTCTGTGCCTCTTTACAGCAAGAATACGTGTCAGACCAGCTGAACATACCCCACGCAGCTGTAGTGGCTCGGAAGTATCTGTTACTCTATTTGCAATTTAACATTAGTGAAAGATAGAGGAAAGCAACTTCGTGGATAATTTGCAGGAATCTAGTTGATGTATCAGACAAAATTATAGAGACAGGACTTCATCCCAGGTTTTGGAGTGGTCTTCCCCCTGCAGAGGTATGTGATGTGTGTCTCAGAGCAGAAAAGCAGTTCTGTAAGGCTGAGAGCTGTGAATGTGAACTGCCCCGGGGGAGCTGGGGCTGCAAGCACTGTGCTTAATCACATATGTTCCCATTAAAATGTGTAAGTTGTTCTCTTGTACAAGTGGTTAACACCTTTTTAATCAGGCCGTTTATTTCATTTACAAAAATAAGCACTCCGGGTTGGAAAATGATAGTATTTTATTGTCAGCAGTCTGTATATACGTTTATACATATATTAAAATATGTATTTACACAACTTTCAGTGTGAGTGAATGTATCTGAGACACACATAAACACAACACACTACTTGTGGCACATATAATATGTACTCATACTGTGAGCAAAGCTGTGGTACTCACTCAGTAGTATCCTGATGCCATCAGAGGTGCTGTTTAATTGAGAGCTGCTTTTCTTAAACATGGAAAGTACATGAAGTCTGCTGCTTTGAATCTCACATGCTTGTGAAATTTTGATCTTTGGAGCACAGGCTGGGATGTGTCTGTTTCACTGAGCCTTGAATTTTCTGAGATGGATGAATTATTTGCTGTCTGAAGAAAAACAGTATTTTTTGTGTGTTTAATTACCACTCAGATTGTTTATCATGTTTTCTAGGACTAATTTCTCAATCCTGTTTTTGTGTTATTTTGACCGCCCTACGTATTAATTGTTAAGCTCATCGTTTGTGACAACACCCAGAAGCCACCCTTTTATAAATCAAAAGTAAATATATTACCCTACCTTGCAGGGGTGCCATAAGGCTTAATTAGTTCATTTTTGTAAAGTGTTCTGAGATTCCCAGATCAGCATCAAGTGTTTGTTATTAATTGTAGGATCTAGGGAGTATACTGGATGATTTCTTAATTTAATTTTCTTCAGGCAACCTTAAAATAACTAATTTTGTAACATCTTTGTTCTTTTAAATTCCTAAAGCACATTTGTTCTTGGCTCAAGTAATTCTGTTTATATTCTCCTCTCACTTACTGTATCTTTATTTCTAGACTTTTTTTATTTTATACAGTAATATGATAAAAACAATCTTTTAGTGTTTTCCCTGTGAATTCTGCTATGTGGATTATTTCCTAATAAGAAGGTTTTGTTTAAACATTAGATGGTGGGTTTTTTCCTGCAGTTGGGGGTGTTAAGTAATTTACTTGTCTTCCCCTGGGAAATTTGCAGAGATTACATGGCACTGCTGTGATTTATCATTTCTACTTTATTTCTGACTCATAAAGCATGCATTATTTTGTGTTTACCTTCAGCAACAGATCACAGGAAATTTCATCATAAATCAAAGCACTTTAAAGTGGGGAGAAGTGATAAGGTGACAAAGGCACAGTCAGCAACTGTGGTTATTGGAGAATCATTTATGCTTCATTGTGTCGTAACACTTCTCATTTTATTGCTTTCCCAGGATCAGGTTCGTGTCGCTTTAGTTACTCAGATCCCAGCATCACGGTGTCCTACAGTAAGAACAGTTCTGCAGATTGGACTCAGCTGGAGAAAATTAGGTTTGTTGCAGCTTTTTAATAATTTTCATATTTTCCAGCTGAGCAGGTGGTGTTTAAACCTGGCTCTTTTAAAACTTGTTTTATTTGTTAACTTTTCAGTTCTCCTTGTTCATACAAAAGATGAGGGGTGAAATTCCTGGCTAATTGCAGAACTGCCACCAGGTTTGGTAAACCATAAATTCATCCACTGAGTGTGTGGGAAGTGAGGAAGAGAATCACTTCACACTTAAAATGCAACTCAAATAACCAGCAGGTTCAAGTGCTTGAAAAAACAAAACTTTGGTTACTTTTTGCATTTTAGCACCATTTCTAATGTCAGCAATGGCCATATTTTATAACCTTACAAGTATCTACTTTAGTAGATTAAAATTTTCAATAAAAACGTTTTATAGTTTGATATGAACACTTGGCTCTTACTGCTCTTGTAATAACAAGATTATGGTGAATACTGCCTTGCTTCTAAACCAACTGGTGTACATGAAAATGCAAAGGATTACGAATGGAAAATTTAAATCTTTTCATTACAATATCCACACCTTTAAAGAGACAGTCAGTGTCAGAGGTGGATTTTTCTAAGAGAGTGTATTTTATTAAATAATAATGGGAAAGGCATTTTTTGCAATGACAAATAAACATAATTATACAACAGGGGAAGAAAAATCTGTTACTTATATGCAATGTAGTCATAGCATCTCACTCTGCCTTCCTGCATTACCCCAGTGTCCCTGCTATACAAGTAACTTGCTTGAGCCTATTTTCAGGCCACTGGGGCAATTTGCAGGGCAAAAGGCTCCTTAATTTCTGATGAATAAGCAAAACGCTAGCTACAAGGTTGTGTATTTCAGTATCTCATCCTCCAACTCCCTGGGGCAGTGGGACTACCATTTCATTGGAAAAAGCATAAATTATGTTCAATTTTAGTAAAACAATTGGTGCTAAATCTTATCTCAGAAAAATGTAAAGCAAGAGTAATTCACTGCAGGCCCTGAAGTTGCCTCAGAGTAACCACACAATACATTCTATTTTTCTCACATTGATGCAAACCTACACACCTGCTCCATAACATCAGCTGAGTTGCTCTCGTAGCTCTGCAAGCCAGGAAACCCAAGAGTTGTGAGGATGCAAACACAAGCCCTTGAGACCAAATTTTTTTGAAGTTAATGTGCATGCAGTTTGACCTCTCTTTCCTAAACTTTGATGCTGGAGCCAGCAGTAGAAAATAGGTCAATAGAGCAATGTCGTGCGAAGCGGAGAGGATGAATTATGGAAGGATGCTCGTTTCTCCTGTGGTCCGTATGAATTGCACTGTTTATTCGAATGTGCTTCAGCGGCTTTCACAGCACTACATGCAGCTCCAGGGGACGGTGGGAGACCTGGGGAGAGCTGGGACAGGAGGGCAGCTGTGAAGGGAGGCGTTGTGTTGTGTTGTGTTGTGTTGTGTCAGTGGGATTTCAGCTCTGGACTCCCGGGAGGGAGGGCAGAGATTTCTCGGGGAGGCGGGTGCTGTGCGTGGGCTCCGGGAGAAGCGAGGGCAGCGCCTGGGAGCAGCGCCGCGCTGCAGGGTGACAGACACAGCGCTCAGCGAGCGCAGGGCCGTTTGTGGGGGCAGATTCTGGGTGTGAATACGGGACAAAGGCAGCTGCTTTCCGGTATTTTGCTTTGCTTTTAAAAGAGAAGTTCCTCTATTTTCTGCTATAAAAGGAAGCTATTGGTACCCTTTTCCCCTAAAAGCTCTGGATTGTCTCAGACAAACTACTCACCCTTCAAAGCATCACTACCAAGGCAGCTAGAACGTTGAGTAGCTGACAGCTTGCAAACCTCAGCTTTTTAACTCCTTGCAGCCTGAGGTTTGAATGTAGCTAATTCACTTGCCGAGTGGTTATTGAGGTTTAGCACCACCCAGCAGCCGAGCCTCACACAGGTGCTCCCTCACTCCCCTACCAGCGGGACTGGGGAGAGAACTGGAGTGGTAAAAGCCAGAGAACTCGTGGGTTGAGATAAAGACAGTTTAATAGCGAAAGCAAAAGCTATACATTCTCATGGGCAGGCAGGAGTTCAGCCATCTCCAGGAGAGCAGAACCCCATCACATGTGAGGGTGACTTGGGGAGACAAACACCATCACACCAAACATCTCCCCTTCCTCCTTCTTCCCCCACTTTATATACTGAGCATGGCGTCACACCGTCTGGAGTATCCCTTCGGTCAGTTGAGGTCACCCCTTCTCAGCCTCCCATGCAACCTCAACTTCTTCGGAATGAACCTCAATCCTTTCCTAGCTCTGAGGAGAGCTCTCTGACAAAGAGCTCAATGCCCTAATCATTGCCTAATAGTAATACTCCAGGTCTGACTCTCCACCCCTAATTTTCCATTTTCAACAGCAAGAGAGAGGACAAATGGATTGTTCCCTCTGTGTTGTTCTTGAAGCAGATCACGGAAAGAAAGACAACCTGGCCCTCCCCATCCACAGAATTGTCCTGACAGCAGGGGTGTGGGATTGGAAGGACAGGTTTGTCAGAGAAAATTCCCAGCTTTTCTCTCCAACCACTCTACTCCATCCAAATCTTCAAGGGACTGAGACATCAGAAGTCAGCAGATTCTTTTGATGAAGCAAAAATCACATTTTGTGAGACCTGTTTTTGTAATCAGCTTCCTTAACATTTCCTTTTGGCCATACCTGCAAAATACCTGACAATACCCAGTCACCATCTGTGACCAGTATGAGCAGGGACGTGGTCCTGCTCTGACTTCCTGCTCTCCAAACATCTGCACTGATCTGTTGTTTATTGCCTTGGCTTGAACTCTCTTTGAAGCAGGGCTTCGTGTTTGGGCTGGATCTGCACTGCCTGGCACAGTGGGACTCTGCCTCAGGGCAGGTATTTTCTGATCTCCATAGAAGCTTTATCAGCATACAAGGAATCTCAGCACAACCGTGTCACACCTAGTAAATGTGTTAATTGAGGGAAAAGTATTCCTGACTATGGCTTAAAATTGGTCTAATTCCCTATCATTGTTTTTCAGTGCCCCTTCCAACATCAGCACAATCATCCACATCTTGTACCTTCCTGAAGATGCTAAAGGGGAGAACATCCATTTTCAGTGGAAACAGGATTATGTTCATGCTGGTGATGTGTATGAAGCCTGTTGGGCTTTGGACAATATCCTGATCATAAATGCTGCTCACAGAAAAGTTGTGTTAGAAGATAATCTGGATCCTGTGGATACTGGCAACTGGCTTTTCTTTCCTGGGGCCACAGTTAAGGTTAGTCTGTTTTTCCATGGCTTAATGTTGTTATTATTATTCTTGTAAGTAGAATACTGTAGCATCTAAGCAAACTGTGATCACACGGGTGTTCAGGCAACTCCATCTGCTTCTTGCATTGGGCTCTTTCTAGCTTTGTTTTTACCCTTTCTCTGTCCCGTTGGGGCTCTCTAAAACAATACGGCTTTTCTGCCATGACCAAAACCAAAAGTCAGTTTATACTGTCATGTCAAAGATCATGTAACAGAAAATGGAAACAGCTTCCTTTTAGCAAAACAGTGCAACATTTTTGAAACAAATTCAAGTCTTTCTGTTAGATATTTTAAATACCTGCTCTTTACCTTGGTGTTGTTCAGCTACAGCTACCTACTTCACAAATTATCACCAAAAAATAAGGTTTTCCACTTTTTCTCTCTGTGAATATCCCATCTCCATTGCAGCATGCAGTCAGGTAGTGGCTGCTCCTTAAGATTCTCTTTTTTGGTATAATCCAGTTTTAATATGTGAGATACAGCAAGACCAACATCCATTCTACCTTGAGAAAAATTCTAAGGAGCCCAACAAGATCTCTGTGCACAGTGTACCTTCACATGCAGGGTTCAATATTTGGAAAACAGCTGGATTCTTGCTGTGTATGTTTGCAAGCAGCCAGAAGTTCAACAGCTGATGACTTTCTGGTTTCATCCTATTTTCATTCACAAAAGCAGTTTTGATGTCAGGGTTCATTTATGACGCTGTTAATGGTTTTGGCAATTGCACAGGAAACAGATGTCAAATACTGAGGGCAGTAAGAGGTTGGTTTTGGCCTCATTCTTTTCCCACACAACCTGATACAAATGACTTCAAATTAATCGTTTTAGAAATAAATATTCCCACTAATGTACTACTCAAAGTACCATCTTATTGACCCTTTTTTTAACTTCAGCAAGGTAATTTAAACTACATTGACAAAGCCTTTACATGAGATTATAGAATCAAATAATGTCCTGCATATTGAATGAATATTATGTGGTCGGTTCACACTTGTTGTTTTGTCAGTCCTGTGTCTGGGTTTTGAAATCCAGTGCACATATGTGAGGGTGCGACAGCAGAGCAAGGATTAATGTACCACAGACACAGCTACTTTTTCTCAGTAGACCAAGCCTAAACACTGCTTGCTCTTTCTGAAACATGTATAAACAACATCTAAACTTTAGCAAATAAACCTCTTTTTTGGTTGCTGCTTATGATTTTTTTATTTGGTTGTGGAGGTTATCTTGGGGTTAGTTTAGTTAAACTTAACCAGTTTTTGCCAATACACAACTCGGCTTTTATGACAGACAAAGGACCTAAACCTGGAGATCACTGAGCACTGAGCTTTTCTAGACAGAAATCCCATCAAGTTCAGGCCTTATATGTGACACAAGTGAGGTTTCACCAACCTACCATTCCTCCAGGCTTATATTCTGTTTTAGATACAAGTGAAATTTGCAAATGCCTGTTTCCAGCTGACATCTGACTGTGTGTGGCCCCTTAGACCAGGCTGGGGCTATGTGTAAGACTGTGGCATAGTCACACTGGATTAAGGCTATGTGTGAGGCAGGGCTTCTATTCTTCATGGGACCCTGCAGTGTGTCTGTGTTGTCACCTGAGCACTCCTTTACTCATTTCATTTTTAAGGCTCTTGCTGCAGTCTTCCTCAGATTTTCAGGAACAGTCTTGCCAAATATAATTTGAACAGATTTTGCAATGTGAATTTCATGTTATGTCAAAAGTAAGACTATAAATTGGGTCAAGATTTACATCAGATCAGCATAAAACCTGTCGTAGCATTCTAACACCAAGAACAATTTTTTTAGCTTTTCATGTTTGGAATGTCATATAAAAATTTACAAAATCTTTTATTATTGTCTTTAAAACACTTAACTCTAATCTCAGTTCATCACAAACATGGTATTTTGTATAAGTAGAAAGGTAAGAATCCTTGTAGACTGTGCTAATGACATTAAATATGACATAGGCTTTAGGACATTTCTCTATCGCAGCCGAAGTCATTGGCCTACAGAATGATGTTTGAGAAACCATAACAGTGTTACAGGGGTAGCTTCCATCACGGATAATTCTAGTTCCCTTTTTTCTACAAGTCTTTTTGCTTTCCAGGCATCAAGAACTTGCTAAATAGTCCTGATCTTTGTCCACAAAATCTGTATAGCAATTTTAATTTTTTTCTTTACATTTTTACTTAGAGATCAGCAAATTGTGGTCTCAATAGCTGACTGCAGCTTCCTCACAAGGGGAGTGAAGGGGTGACCAGTGATAAGATCTGAGGGAATGACATGGAGCTGTGTCAGGGGAGATGTAGGCTGGCTATGAGGAAAAGGTTCTTCACCCAGAGGGTGGCTGGGCACAGGAACAGGCTCCCCAGGGAAGAGGTGGTCACAGCACCAAGCCTGACACAGTTCAAGAAGTGTTTGGACAATGGTCTCAGGCACATGGTGTAATTCTTGGGATGTCCTGGGCAGGGCCAAGAGTTGGACTTTGATAATCTCAGTGAGTATCTTCCAACTCAGGATATTCTATGATTCTATGAAGTTTCATGGCTGCCTTTTATAACTCTCACCTATGTGCCTAAGCCAGTTCCCATACTATCACAATGCCAAACTTCATTTCAAGCTCACAAGACCTTTTCTCTGACACCCAAGCCTTGTATGTTTGTGCCATACAAGTTTAAATTCCTATGCTCCTGTCCTCTCTCCATTAATATTTTAGAAAAACTAGCCTTAAAAATCTTTCTTGAGGCTCTAACATGTAAGATTAGGCCATTAGACCACTCTCTGTCCTTGACGGCAAATGACATAGCAGAGTTTGGATCCACCTAGGCAGACTGTCTCCTCCCAGAGGAGTGGTGTCATCCTTGCTGCCTACTGAGTTCCTGGCTCATCTATGAGGCTACATCCCTTGAAGATATTGCCACTGGAGTGGACAGTGCAAGTATTACTGGGAATTTTGCAGCAATACGTTCACTCCCATTTGGTGGGTTTGGATGCTGTGTTCTCAATAAACACTATGGGAACTTTCCTGTGCCCAGCTTGGAAAGCAGTTTCTCCTCCTCTCCCAGTCTGCTTGAGCTTGGCCCGGGGACTTCCTTACATTTCTTGTGGCCTGCAGGAGCAGTTGCTACTCGTTTGAAAGCACATGGCTGGTTGCAGACGCAGCTGGACCTGGCTACTGAAATAGGATGCAAGCTGAGAGATAAGCCATTGAACTTGTGTGTTTTGGTTCCAAAGAAGACAGCAAAAGGCAAGAGAGATGCTATTAGCAAGGCCAAGCAACCCTTAGGAGATTAATTGGATCGACTGGAACGTGTTTATCTGTGTCGGACTGTGTGGAAGGGTGTTGAACAGGATAAATTCCTGACTGCGTTTCAACATTTCTCGTGACAGCTCTGAGCATGAGCACACTCTTGCAGCTGAGCATGGTTAGGATGCTGCTCTGGTGGTTGAGACTGCTGAAATGCATGGAAGAATGCTGTGCTTCTGTCAATAATGCTCCTTATATCTCTACTCTCTAGTAGAGTAGTAGAGATCCAAGTAGAGTAGTAGATTTCTACTATAAAACAGAAGTGATCTCAGCTTTCAGTGAGCTCTTTAAATATATTGTATATTTGACCAGAAATTGCTGAGCTTTGAAGTACGACTTTTACAAGTTTTTTTGTTTCCTCTGATTGCCCTAGTCCAAAATTGGTTTTGCAAGCTCAAAATCGGGGTTTAAGAAGGGAGACAACCTCAGCAGTCTTACAGTGCTTTGGTTACAGAAAAATAACATAGAGACCAAACCACCTGTCCCTGGAATTTTTCCACATTGGGAAAAGCAGTATGGATCAGGTCAGACACCAGAGTGACAATGTGGTCATGGTGGTCATGGTGTGTTAACCCAGTGACACTTACTATCTTTGAGAAGAGTGAGGTTACAGAATTGCTGTGTCACAGTAGCTGCAGCCACTCTTCACTCGGTGGCTGGAGGTTGCCATCCAGCTGGACAGCTTGGTTTGTTTGGCCTGCAGGGTTTGGGGACTACAGCTGAGGCTGTTGGTGCTGAGCTCAGGTGCAGCCTGGCATGGGATGGGGCAAAGGGAGCAGGTGTGTTCCAGCCTCAGTGAGCAGGCTGGGTTTAGGACTAGGGAATGGTAGCTGATCCATGTTATTCACTACTGGTAGCTGATCCATGTTATTCAGTACTGTGGACATGACCAATAAACCCTGAAAATGTTCCAATCCCAGTACTCTAATTCAGTAAGCCCTTTAAGTAACAGGTCATTGCTATCCAACTCCCAGAACATCCATTTCCCAGATATGCATGCCAGTTCAACAGAAGAGAAAGTTGCATAAAAAAAGAGTGGGAGAACTAAACACTCACACTCAGAAAAATAGGCTGAAAATGCGTGTAAAACACTGTGACCTTTTACCACACCCTGAGCAGAGCAGGGCTGTGCACATCCTAGATCTGCAAGTCCTTCCTGAACCTGCGTTGTTGTGTGTTGCTGAGCAGAGAAGACATGCACGCAGGCCTGGGAGTTTGGCAAAAAGAAAGGCTGATTAAGCTATTCGACCCTCTCTTGTTCCAGAGTAGATTTCCAAATGTCTGAATACTCTGTTAATTAATAAAATGGCTTTGGATAGCCTTCTTCTAAAACAAACATCCTGATATTCCATATATATCTCTTTTGGGTTTGTGCTAAAATGAACAAGATTTTTCTCTTTTCTTTTGCTTTTAAATTCTTGTTTAAAAAAGCATTCAGGTATCCAGTTTCTGAATAAGATCAAAAGTATTTGTTTGAAGGAGGAGAGGTGATGTTCTACGTATGCCAGTGTGAAAATGGCAGACTGAAATTGCTGTGACCTTACAACATTATGGTTGTAATGGTCAACATTACAAAAATATAGACACTTCTGACAAGATTCCTTTGTTTTTTGAATAAGATATACGGTGGCAATATTTGGTCTGTGGGCCAGACCCAGCCTTCTCGCCAGCTGCTTTGCCTCACAGGAGCCCTTATCCACCACATCTTCCTGGGAAGAGACAGGCAGACTTCCTGCTGCACCTCATCAGAGAGCCATCCCTGCTTCTCTGTGGGTGGAAGGAGGAATGTGAGAGGGGAGGAGAGGTGAAGAAAGCAGTCCAGGGTGCACAAAACCTGTCACCTGACTCCTTTAGTGTGCCCATTCTGAGCTGTGCCCATGAGGAGGCATTTGTATATCCACAGGACTGGATCTAGCCCATGGATGGAATTGCTCTTGCTTTTTTTTTTTTCTGGCCAAAAATCACACTTGTAATTAAAATAATAATACTTAGATACAATGCCTAGGGGCTTGTGAGAACTGACAGGTGGTTGGCTGTGGTGCTGTGAGTCGTTTGGGCAGCTGAGAATTGATGTTGGGCAGCAATGCTGAACCTACACCTTTCTCCATGCCAGTTCCCCGTGGCTTTGAAGTGTTGGGAGGGATGGCAGGGAGCCAGCATTAGCTCTGAGCTGGTGTCAAAGCACAGGGGGTCTTTCCTGCCTCCTAGAAGGAAAGAATTTGATCTTCACAGGTCACTGTGAGATGCACGTCAATAAAAACAACATGATTTGACCCATTAGGTGCCAAGGGGTATAAACTACTTTGCTTGATTCTTTCTGACTTTACAGTGGTGTAAATGCACACCATTGCTTTCAGAAGAGCAGGTGATGCTCAGGGCAGAGTGCTCCAAACATCAGTAGTTCCCGTAACATAGAGGAAAAGTTCAGTTCATGCCAGTTAAATGACTCATTAAGGAAACCGGTCATCGCCAGAGTGATCGGTGTTGTACAAACACCATGAAATGTCCTAGAAAACTAAGAAGCATACAAATCACTCATAAACAAGCAAAGTGTTTTGAGCTCTAGCCTTTGAATAACAGTCTATAATCGGAAATGAAGAGTGAAAACACACTTTATAAAATGTTTCTTGCTACATCTCAGGACAAGTTTAATCCCATTGTTTTGGAAAGAGAAAGTGCACTATAACCCTCTGTGCTCCTGGCCTGCTTGAGCAGCCAAGGTTTTTGTTCTGTAGCCTACATTAAATGATGCAAAAATGTAGCACGTGGGAAAGACTAAAGCTCTGTTTTTATCATGGAAAACTATTCTAATGACATTGTGTTCTTTGCTTTGGTTAAAGAAGGGATGTCAGGCCAGGAGCATTAACAGCCAAATTGACAGAATTTAGAATTTGAAATTGTCCTTAAATTCTGTCACCGTACCTTTGCTGGCTGAGACATTGAATACAAAGTATGATTTTATCAGGACTTAATCTATCCTTGTACCTGCTATCATGACAAAATTTAAAAATTTCTAAAACCTGCATGACTCATTTCCAGAAAGACACAGTATCTAATTTATAGCTCCATTGACAATGCTGCTTCAATTAATTTTCTTCATCTTTCTTCTTGTTCCTCTGCTTCTCATATCTCATCTGTTTGCATTGCCTAAATTTTAATTAAAAAACCTCTCCTCTCTAAGGAGCAATCTGAAGTGGCAAAAATAATCACTTAAAATATTACAGTCATTAAAGAATTGGCTGCGGTCAAAGCCACGCATTTTCAATTTGCCGACAAACGATATTTTTGTTCTTTTCAAAGTGCATTTTGTATTTGAATAGCATACGCCAGCCAGCCTGGCTATCAGAGATGCTCCTCCAGCTGGGTGGGCTGCGTGACAACTCCTTAATGGGGGAAATTGATGGCCCTCTGCTCGTGTAGAGGTGAAGGCATACTGGGCAGATTTCTTTCCATCTGCTGTCAGCCCTTTGCAAGCTGGCACTGCCCAAATGCCCAACACATTCATTCCAATGCAAGAAATGTCGCCAAAAAATAAATTGTGAGGCTACAGCTGTCTGAAAGAATCATCAGGGCCATTAGGCCCAGGGGAGGTAATATGAAGAAGAGCATCAGTGTTTGTCACTGATAAAAAGCTAATTAAATGATGGTAAAGATGACTGTGAATACTTTAAAGGCGTAGAGGTGAACAACATTTTCATGGGAGTGCAGGAATGAACCTCAGGAAGATGATATGCATGGCCTCAGCCAAAAATCTGTTACACTGAGGAATTTCACACTAGTGTTTCCTGTTGATGCTTTGCCGAATGGCACAGTTGTATCATTTAGTTGCCCTCTGTTCCACTCTCCAAGTAAAGAAATCCCATACTGTAAAGCCAAGAGGTATTTATTGATTCACAAGTTTGACTTGAACAACCGGGACAGAAGCTGGCTTGGATGAACTTCAGTGCTTCTGTTTACATTCCTAATATTTGTCTTTTGAGTTTCTAAAAATCCTCAGGGCTGTGTCCTTACTTGCAACTGTGACAGAGGCTGATCTGGTTGAGGCTTGTGCTACTTCCCATTGCAGGGTGGACTGGCGATCTCCAGATCCTTCCAGCCAAGAGGCCATGCTGAGGATAGCTGATGTCTCCTTACGTGGTGCTCGCATGCAAGTCTTTAAAAATATGGAGATTGTTCAGACATGTTACATGATGTAGGATCCCAGATCCCACCTGGGGCCCTTAAGCTATTTAGATGCTACAAAAATTTGGTCATTTCTTAGTTATGAAACCTTAAAGAGGTCCAGTTGTAAAGTGCCTGCATCACCAAATCTGACTTTCCTTCTTTTGTTGACCAGTGGTTCTGAGCAGTTATAATTTAAACACTTCTGCATCTCATATGATCAAGAGGCTTTCGTAAAAGAACCTAAGATCTAGGAAGTGTAGTGTAGGATAAAGAGCTTGGCAGACTCTTGAAAAAAGTTTGGTTTTGAAGCCATGCATTGCTCTCTCTCCCATTAACGTCTTCATAATGTGTAGTAGAAAGCTCACCTTAATTAATAAGACTTGCTGGGTCTGTCAGTTTGGCTAAGAACTGTACTCATAAACTAGAAATACTGATAGACAGCAATTTTAGAGTATGAAAATGTATTTTTTCAAAGAGCCCTGAATGTACCATTGCTACCTCTCCAGACACAAACCACAAAGATAGTCTGTGTCCCAGGACACTGCCATCTGTTTATAAAACAGGGAATAAGCTGGGGATGGGGACATGTGGGAGTCAAAGGAAATACTGCAGGAGGGGAGAATGCTCATCCTGGTCATCAGTGCACGCTTCAGTGTAATCATTAATAAGGCTTGAAGAGAGCACTAGGTGTCTGAAGGAAATTATCTGGGAATTTGACAACCACGGTGGGCAGAATGGGCAAGGGCGGGCAAGTTTGGTTGTCTCACCAGCACAGGCAGTGCCAAGCATTGGCAACAAAGGAAGAGTGGCCCATGAGATGGGGCACATGGGAAATGGTGGAGGCAGGTGAGGATGAGCTATGCAGGGCCTTGAAAATGGGGAAAAAGCAGTGATACCATAACTATCCAGTAGACAAACTTCAGAAACACAGCAAATTCAGAGTGAAAATTAGATTGAATGTAAATCCAAGAATGTTGAGATTTGGGAATACATCCAGCCAATTTTCATTTTGCCCTATTCTTGCAGAGCAATAGCTTAACAATTACAGCTAGTGAATAAGGTAGTGCCAGATTAAATTAAACTATTTGTTGGTTTTTTGGTTTTTTTTCTCTTGGGATCACCACAGTCCCTGAACAGAACCTGGCTTCATTCCATTTGGCAACAAGCAGGGATTGTTTATTTAGGAATACAACAGTTTACTTATGGAAGGCTGATAGTCCCTTTCCAGTTGCAAACAGTGGGAAACAGCTACTGTTGTGAAGTGGCTTCATTCAAGTGCCTGTGTCTTATGTTCTATTATGAAGGTGATCTGGGAGTAAACTTTGTTAAATTATGTTTATCAGATTTGTCAAAGAATTTATTCTCTAAATTAACATTTCCCTACAAATTTGTTAACATTTCTGTGTTGTAATTTGCACAAGGACACACTAAATATTCCACATGCATTTAATCCCCTTTAAATAAAATTGAACGGTGCTTTAGTTCTGGACCTACAGCTGATGCTTCCATGGTAACAAGGACAAATATCCTACAAGTTGCTGTCATTTGGCCCTTTTGGTTACAAATTTTGCATAGTAAGGTAATTTCCTCTTATAGATTATTTAAATGTAAATTGAAATTAAACAGAGAACAAATTTAATCTGGAATTCATAAAAGAGGACTGCAGCTACATAACCCACAGGATTTCCAGCTTAGGGAGAACTTAATCCAGATAGTTTTAAAACTCATTACCTGTCCATTCCACATTTTTTATCTCTTGTGAATAACAAAATAAACACTTGTGAGATTCAGTCCTTAAACACTGGAAGTATGTAGACTACCACCACAAGGGAAAAGCCTTTAATTTGGGAAAGAGGTAACACAGTATGTAAATTGTACTTTAGGTGCTTTTTCCAAAGACTTGAATTCAAATCTTGGGTTGAATTCAAATCTTGGGTTGAACCCAAGAGAAAATGAGTCTGATGGTTTCAATTTTGTCTTTAATCTGTTTAAGCCCTACCACAAACCCACAAAATAATCCCACACAGTCAGCAGCCCCCTGGATGCTGAACAAGACTGACAAGGTAGCTGGAGGCAATGCTGGTGAGGGACCATCTCCTGCAGAGCTTCTTTTGCTCCTGGAAAATTTGGCTGAGTGCTCCTTGAGGTTTTTCTTCCCTCAGCAGCCCATCAGGTAAAAAAAAGCAGTAAAAGCAGCGACAGATATTGATTGCTTGGAAAGTTAAAAGAAAAAACCTGAGGGTGGTGGCTATATAGGCAAGGTAAATGTGACAGGTGGGAGAGAAGATCATGAGCAGAAGAGCCCTGACCCTTGCTTGGGCTGCTCAGCTCATGGAGCTCATCCACATCTGCTTCTCCCATGGGCAGCTGTCCCAGGTCCCCGATGGTGGTACTGGGGCAAAACTGTACAAGAAAATTATGGCACTCCCTCAGAAGTTCTTTAAAAGCCATACCTATGTTTTGAGCATCTTTCTTACTCATTTTTAAGGCCATCAAAGGTCATGAGCTTCTGTTACAGGTTTCATAGGTGTTCAGGGTAGCAGGAGGAGTAAAGTCTGAGCTTCGCTTCTGCGTAGCTGTTTCACACGAGCCAAAGCCGACATGAGCAGACTGTGATTTGAGCCATACGTTGTGTGGTTCGTTAACACATAAAATATGCATAAATACATATTCATAGATACTATGGAGCGGTGTATAAATGCATAAACATAGCTTTATAGAACTAATGAAATAAATTACGATTTTGAGCTTTTGTAAAGGGTTGATCATACACCACTGTATAAATTATTATTTATATCCCCCTTGCCAAACTGCCCATTTATTTATCTTGACAACCTAAATGAAAACTCCATTCAGTAAATATTCTGCTGGACAGCAGAAGGATGTACAAATATTAAAAGATAATGGGGTTGTATCTGGTTTGTGTTTATTTTAATAGATGGTTTTCATCAGGCAAGACGTTACTAATTACATACCCACTATCAAATGCATACTTACATATAACTTAACACCTGAGATATAAGTAAGACTTCTAAAGGATTTTCCAATGCTTGTGTGCAATTCTAGTACCTAGCTCAGTAGGATCTATTTACCTATTTGTTTCCTGAGATGAAGGGTTGCGTATAAATTTGAATTACTTTTTAGCCTGAATGTTTATTTTTAGTGTATTTATTTGACTGCCTGCAGATAATAAGGGGTTTGTGTCAGATTGACTGACAGATAAAGAATACTTCATTTGTGTTCAGCTTAGGAAAAAAATCCTGAAAATCCTGAAAATCAAGAAGCACAATAAACAAATTATTCTTAAAATTCTGATGTTACCAATACCTATGAGTGTGAAGGTTAAAATCAGTAAACAAAAGCAATTTCTGAGTCAGTTATAAATAATTGCATAGTACAACTGTTGTTTTTCAAAGAGAAGATATAAAACTGTCTCATTAATTTCTGCTAGTTATAATATAGTTGATATGTAAATTATTCTGCCTTTTCAATGGCATATATGGCGTACTGTGTGTATGCTGCATTAACAGAGCAAGGAGAAAGGAGGCTTGTGACAAAATCTATTTAATTTCTGTGACAAATTATCAACACTTCAGGATCTTTCTATTAGTTTGACCTTTCTTTGGAAGAAAAACACTTTAACAGCAATTTATTTATTTTAGCAGTTGAAACAACCTTTACATTTTTACAGTGTGTTATATTCTTAAGTGCTCTTTAGTCTGTGTTAATAAACATAGAGCTGTTGTCATTCAAGTATAGACCAGGAAGTCTCTGTACAAAAACCAGACTTGAAGTACTAACAGTTTTTTCTAAAAATATGTAGGCACCTCTAGAAGTAGTCACAAATTATGTTCCTCAATATAAATTAATTGCTGAGGTATTGGCAACCATACTTGAAAATCATCAATAAAAGAATTTCAACTATGTCACTTTATTGCATTGATAAATAAAGCATTATAGAATATGACAAAATGTGTTAATTTGTACTTTGCTCATAAAAACCCATAGACAAAGATGTACTGAGCAGTTTTCATTTCTTGCCCCACCTTTCTCTTTGTTAAAAATCTAATTATTCCCTTATGTGACACTACCATGACCTTTTTAAGTGCAGAAGATGTGATTGTCATATTTTCCCTTGGCACATTATGAAGGGGTTCAGAGACAAGAGGGCACTGTGCAGATGATACTGAAAAGGTCAATGCAATTTGGCATTATTGTATCTCTTTTTTAAATGCTGAAATGTTGTAAGAATGCAGAATTATTCTAATTATTAATTCCTTAATTCACCTTCCAGTTTTAAGAAGAGCAAGATGCCACACACACACACACATGAACAAAAGAAGTGTTTGAGAGAATTATTTTTTTTATCACTACTTTTTCTAATATGAACAATCCAACAAAATGCCAAGTGCTCTGCTTGCATTAAGACCAGGTAGATCTTCTTTAGAAGCTTCTGGTGCCTGTTTGTGCCCCACAGATTTGGCAGACTGTCATTTTGTCAGATTTCCAAGAAGGTAAAAGTAGGATTGGAGAAAGAAGAAAATCTGTACTGTAACCCCCGTGTGCTCCTCATACGCACGCAGCTCCTTCCAGGCCAATACTCCTGGAGAGTTGTGGTGGTCAGGGCATGCTGGGGGGAGACACATGGCTTCATTTGATGCTGCTGAGGTTGTATGTGCAGAAATGCAGTAGGAAAAGCAGACACTGGGTTTGGGAGCAGCCTCAGGATCCCTGGGTTTGCTGTATCACAAGAGCTCGTTGCCTCTAGAGCTATTTGTTATGCAATTTGGACTAAATATGGCAAATACAGCCTTTTCACACATACACTTGAGGCCCAAAGTTTACTGTATGGCAATGCATAGCAATTTTACACACAAATACCTCTTCTGGCAAAAATTCAAGCACAGAGATCTGACGTTTCACAGCACAAAACTCTTACGCCTACTAAATCCCCATAACAATATTTGATATACTACGGGAAGTTATTTGCAGACACAGTTGTGTGTGGGCCAGACATAAGGGCAATACTTTAAAACAGAAATAAACACCCAGAGATGTGGTACGTGACTTTTCAATGCAAACACAGTATTACCATGGTCTATAGTGGGTTTGTAGGGAAACAGGTATGAGATTAGGACACAATAATTGTGGGGGTGGGACAAGAAAGATAGAAGATGACCATCTGTTTTTTATTTAGTTTCTGGCATCAGTGAGTCCTTACATATGTAAAGTACAGCTCACGCTGAGATCTGACGGTGTGTGAACACTGTACAAACCCAACGTAACCTCAGCTTCCTTCTGCCCACAGCACAGCTGCCAGTCCGATGGGAACTCCATCTACTTCCACGGGACAGAGGGCAGCGAGTTCAATTTCGCCACTACCCGGGACGTGGACCTCTCCATGGAGGATGCCCAGGAGCAGTGGGCAGAAGAGTTTGAGAACCAGCCCAAGGGGTGAGTGTCCCCGACCCGAGCAGGGCCCTGCAGAGGCGAGCAGCATCACTCCAGGGATGAGGAGATGGGATAAACAGAGAATTGTATTTTATCTTTGCTGTGTAGTCAGGGAAGATTGTGACTAGGATAAATAGCAATACTGTAAATAGCACATGATCTCAGATTTTAGGAAGAAACAAGTTCAGGAAGTCCAGGAGGAACAATTTGTCTCTGGACCATCCTGCCACCACTGTTTTTAATGAAAAAAGTCGTGTTTGTGACTTATGTATCCATTCTAAAGAAACATATGATGTTGATCTGCTTTTTAAATTCACACCAGAGTTTTGTAACAAACACATGTCCATACAAAATCAGATTCCTTGAGAAATTCATCCCCTCTGGATCACTGTTGTGAGCCTCACTTTACTGAGAGAGAGCTCCTGCTTATAGAGATGCCTGCAGGTGCTGGAGGAGGAAGAGGAGGAGAAGGTGGAGGCAGGACAACTGAAGCAGCAGTCTATTGTCATCTAGCAGCACCAAGAGCATAACCACACCTGCTGGGCGAGAGCTCAGGGTCTGGCTGATAATTCACTCTTTCTGTTTTGAATATATACTTTGTGATTCAAAGACTCCCTGTAAAGGCATATCCAGCAGAGACTGCAGCAAGGACACACAAAATAAACAAAACTGTCTAGGACAACAATATTACTACTCTTACCAAAACATGACTGAGCTTTAAAAAATGTGTCCTGATAAAGAAGTTTCATTTTATATACCTCACTGTATAAATTCTGACAAAAAGAAAATAACCTACAGCAGGGTCTTGATTCTTTTCTATTAAAAAAAATAAAAATCATTAGTTGCTGTAACCCCAGGGCAATGAGAAACATACACTGCTAATTTATGGGTCTCCACTGAATGTTGATTTTAACCTACAAAGTACTTCAGATCATTAGCAACTGATTCAAATGCTGCCTGTGCTGTGCTGAAAGTAAAGATCACCTTTTAAGAAATACATGCTAATGTGTTCTGTGGACACATGGTATATTTGGGATTTACAAAAAAAATACTCACTGTGAACTCCGTCCCTGTTAAATAATCAGCCAGGGGCAGCAGGTGCTGCTTCAGACAAAGGGAAGAAAATGAGCACGTGTGTATTGTGTTCTACGTGACCATGTGGGACACCTTTGAGATGTGGTCTCAGTCTTTTCGCCATCCTGAGAAAACAGGATGGGAGTGCTGTCTGTGGACATCTACCCTGTCTGTAGATCTTGTCTCTGCTAGCTGGGTGTTTAGTTAAGATGCACTGAGTACTTGCAACCCTGGTTAGCAAATGTACAGTTTCTTCTGAATTAGGAATATTACACTTCCCCTATCACGCGGTGCCTAGGTCCAACTGCAGGTGGGCCAGAGAGGGTGCAGCCAGCAGATGCCTTTGATTCTGTCACTCTGTGTCCCAGCAACCAGGTCCTGATCTGCCCCCACTCTGCCAGCCCAAGGCCTCACAACTTTTTCCTCTTTTTTCCCTTTGGAAATTTTACTCTATATTAGAAACTTCCTTCTTTCAATTGTTCTATAAGAATGGAGATTTAAATTGCATGCTGCCATAAATAAACACCAGACTCAGGTGATGTTATGGACTACATACTAATCATATAAAATTGTCACCACTGCTGTTCCTCTTTTCAATGATTCTCTGAAGTTGGTGTTGGGAGTTGTATATAAAAGCAAATATATATGAGTTTCCTTAATCCCTTCTTAGAGAAATATTTTTGAATGCTATTTGAACTATATTTGAAATAGAGTTTTAATGTAATCAAACAGTCACAGAGGGCTGTATACCTGAGACAGAGCTTGCAGAACATTCTCAGGCTCTGCTTTGTCACATCAGCTGGAGCCTGCCAGCTCCCAAGGGAAAGGCAAAAGCATCCCTCATAAGGGAGAGCAAAAGGAAGCTCAGGTGTAGGGGTCACCACCACTTTCCTCTGCACCAAATGCTCTTGGAGATGAGGGCAGAGGAAATTATCACTGTTTTTAAGAAGCAATTGATTGGTATTTTTTGCATCTACCACCTAAAGTGGGAGGCTATGTGGATAGGTGTTGCTGTTGTAAGTACCAGACATATTTCCACTGTGGTTCTGCTCCTCTTTAGTTGCATGAATTACAGCCTGATCCTAGAAGTGGACAAATCCCCACATCAGGCTGCCTTTGTCTCTAGCAGGCACATTGTTGCATTCGACCTCCTTGCCCAGTTGGTCTAGTTTAGGTCCATAAATCACCTGTTTTATAAAGAAGAATTCCAGGAGTCATGTGAGGGTTAAATTAATTCAAATGTAAATGTCAGATCATGCCATAACCCAGGACCCTTCTCCGTTTCCGTTACTGGCATTGTGTTGATGTATTTTTATTAAAGTGCTTTTTAAAAAAAAGATGTAGAATTCTCTGGTTTTCATTTCTGATGCTGCCTAAAAGGAGAGGATCCCTAGAAACATCCATGATCTGCATCATTCTTGACCCCGAGCTGTTTTGTGGGTCACTACAGAGAGTGTTTTAATTGAGCTAAATAGAGCATACAAAAAAATCAATGGAGCATTGTGAGATTTTTTTTTGTGTGTAAGTTAAAGCAGGCACAGCTATTTAATTTTGTTCTTGCCTTCAGCCCAGGAGACCTGTTTTCAAAATTGTGTTTTGATTATATTGCATATTACCTTTTAAAAATGAGCACAATAGAATTAGGGTTAGATTAAACTGTGCTTCCATTAAAATATTTATATTTATATCATAAAGCTTTTCAGTGATGTTAAGCTCGCTAATTCCTGTGTAAATGACTGACAGTTTTAAAGCAGGATTTCCAAACAGGCATGTCACCAGTCTGTCACAGCTTAGGTCCATGGGGAAACTGGCAGCTTTTAAGAAGATCCTAGAAATTCATTTTGAAGTCATTGGAGTGGTTAAACTAATAAATAGACTGTTTAGTTCTTGAAATGACAGGTTTTGAAATTGTCATATGGCACATACCTGCTAGAGATTGTTTCTGGTGGAAGAAGACAGGAAAAGACTGCCTCCCACAAAGGTTTCTGAACTTCCATGTTTTCTCATTCCTCCTCAATCAGGCTGGATAGTTAAATGATTGGATTATCAGGATTCAGTGATTCTAAATACTTTCATTGTTTTATCAGCCTTATAATTCTTAAATACTTTATTATGAATTAAGACTTTGACATGAATAACAATAATGTATCAGACCAAAGTAATGCACAAGTTTTCAACACTTTCTAATATTTCAAAACATTTTGATTGAGTTTTGAAGTAACCATCACTTTCATGATGAAAATGCATTTTCAATGTAAAATATTTAATTGGAAAATTCTGCAACAGCTCTTTTAATTATCACTGAATAAAAATAAGATAAAATGCTGTACAGAAAAACTGAGAAAGATCATATCATCACATATTAGAAACACAGCAGTCTTTTTTCATATTCTGTTCATGTGTTAGTTAAAAACTGTTACCCTAAATGCTCAAAAAGATGAAAAGAGAGCATTTTCAGCTACTACCTACATATTTAATATTTGTATACCAGATAGGGTGGACAAGTGCCTTTTCAAGTTTCATTGATCTATAAATCTTTTATTATGCAAAATGCAGCAGATGCATTTATATTTTAAACATTTTAACACCAGAAAAAAATAATGAAGATGGTAGAACAATACAACTCTGCATATTTGGTAACAGCAGTCATTAAAAGCCTCATTTTTTAATTAATTCATGCATTTCTGCCAAATTCTTTAAATATTTACATTAACTTTTGCCTTAGTTGAGTCAACTGAGTTTAAACACTAATATTGAATATGTAAATAATGGCATAGGGATCACATTTGAAACACTGCTTTTTTTTTGTCCTATATAAGAGTAGAAACAGCTGCTTTTTTAAGTACAAATGAACCCCTATGACATGTTTTGTGTGAGTTTATCAGTATTGTGACGCTGCACATTCTCCATGCATTGTTGGCCTCTGCAGGTGGGACATCTCTGGAGCCGTCATTGGTACTGAATGTGGAACTCTGGAATCTGGCTCAGCCATGGTATTTCTCAGAGATGGAGAAAGAAAATTATGTACTCCATACATGGACACTACAGGTTATGGGAACTTGAGATTTTATTTCAGTATGGGTGAGTATAAATTCCTAATGTAATACAAGATGTGAAGCATGTGAGATTTACGTTATGCAGTGCCCCACAGTTTAAAATTCTCATGTGGAGAAGCATCTTCTTGTCTTGTATATACTAATTTCACTCAGTGTCCCTTAATCCATACTTAGAAGAGACAGTCATATCTTTGTCATCTTTAGAGGTTTTACAGGTACCTCTCATACCTTCCCATAGTCATATCCATGTAGATCCTGCTGTTAATCCATCAGAGTCAAGAGAGTTGCACATGAGGATGAGATGGGAGTAGCACAGAGGTGGAGCAGCCTTCCCGATTGAACCCATGGAATAGTTTCACCTCAAAAGCTCTTACTCCATTCGTAAAATCCTTCCTCTGCTAATGTGTTGGCCCAGGGTGAGATGCACACAGTGTGCTATAGTGTGCTGTGGTCTTGGAGGAGGTATGTTTTACAGGTGGCATCCCTCATGAAAAGCACTGGTGTGGTGTTAGCATCATCTGTGGACCTTCCTTACTGGGGCAAAGTACAATATCAGTCATTTATCAGGGCAAGAAAGCAGCCAAGAACCAACCTGTCCTGTCACTTCCCCTCCTCACTTGTTGTTGTCAGTGCAACTGCACTAGTTCGATGCTGCAACAGATCAAAATCCCCATGAACATGGTAGTTACCACCCACAGTATTTTTCCAGAACTTTTATTTTGCAGATAAAGGAAGTTCCATGAGGTTATTCTCTCAACACCGTGTTTAGAGAAAGTGAGGATTTTTGCTTAAAAGAGAATAATAGAATAATAAAGGAGGAAGCAGAGAATAAACCTGTGACCTCCACAAGCAACCTTCTGTATCAACAAGAAAAAACACACTTTATTTAATGAGGGGAAGACCTCATGATGTTGTCCTAAATTGTTGCACATCTCTGTGTTACATGAATTATGAATAAAGCACAGGAAAAATAGGATGCTTTTTCCCATTTCTTCCAAGCATTAGAACACCTGCAAGAGAAACAGGAAAGAAATTTTGTCAACCTTCTGAACTTAGGGGAGAAGTTGTCAGCAGATGCAGGCACAGAGGATAGCAGGATATTGTTTGAAAAAATGTATTCTGTATGTATTTTTAAATTAAATAAATAATAGTTTAAACATCCAGGCAAGGAGAATTTGAAAGGACAAATGGATGTGCCTTATTACAGTATAAAACACATCAAAGATGCACATCTTATCCAGTTCTCTGGACTGCTTTTCCTAGTCCGTTACAAACTGGCTGGTTGTAGCAAAAAAAAAAAAAATCAGAGAAAGTGTTCCAATACATGCAATCTTTCTACTCTGCAGTCTTTTCAAAAAAGCTTCCTCATTCTGTTTTTGTTTCTATTTTGGGGTATTTTTTTAATACCTGCAGTACCCATACTGTACAGGAAAATAATTTTTAATTCCTGTTTCAAATACAGAAACTTTGTTTTAGAAACTTCTTTTTACAGAATATCAAATTAGTGAGATGATGTTCATCTTGTAACTGTAAAGCAGAACTTAATGTTCATATTTGCCAATACATCCACTCTTTCACAGAAGGCTAATGAGTATTTTGAGTTCTACTGATAGGAAGTATCAAATGCTTCCCTGCTCCAGTTGGGCAGGTATGCCACAAGTGCTTTGTGTGGTACGATAGATTCCATCCAGCCAGCCATCCCTTTTAGGATATGGTGTAGACAATAGAAGGAGCAGCACAACAAATAAGGTACACAGCAGCCTTTCTCATTTCCTACTTAGAACAAGTTCTCGGCTGCCAAACTATCAGCTGAGAAGTATTTAAGAGATTGTTATATACCACCATGTGTGACTGCATGCAGTGTGAGGAGTAAATAGCAGTTTACTGAGGACAACTCAAAAAGCAGAGCATTTCTATGTAAACAGGATTTAAAGCACACAGATAGAAGTATTGCTTGAGGCACAGCAATTTCTATTAAAATTGTTTTGATAAGCTGATTAAAAGAGGTACTTGAGGTTTTCATAGTCGTCAACCCCCTTGATCTCTGCCATGGTGTATCTGATCAAACAGTTCCTATACACTGTGTCCTCAGGGATGGTGTTCTTTTGTTTCAGATCCCAAGTTAAATAGCATCTGATTGTAATTATTTTCACAATTATGGCTGCGTATATGGTTCCATGTTCCAATAACAAGGGCTTCAATTAATTTTTTTCTCACTCAAATGTGTGTTGTGCAGGGGGAACTTGTGATTCTGGAGAATCCCATGAAAATGATGTCATAGTGTATGCAAAGACTGAAGGCAGGAGGGAACACATACCTCTCGATACCCTGACCTATGCTGCTTACAAGGTAAATCATCGTGAACGAAGCAGGTGGATGGGATGGATAGACCATTCTCTTTTCAAGCCATCACAGGAATACTGTGTGTTGAATTCCACAGGGACACTCAAACATGGCCTTTCAAACACATATGCAGACCTGGGAACAATCAGGTGCCTTTGCAGCACAGCTCTGCAGTTACCGCTGCTCGCTCCAGCCCCAGGCAGAACTGTGCACTGTTGGCCAGGGCTGGGGAAACAGGCAAGCAAGCAATGGGCAAAAATTCTCAGTTATCAGCTGAAAACTTCAATGGTAACATCTCCTCACAAAAAATGACTCCTGTTTCCACTCAAGCTCGTTCTAGCCACAGTGTGGTACTGAGGAGCGGGGTCCTCGGAAGGTCAGTCGTGGTGGTGTCAGTGGCTGGGGGGGAGTCTGCAGTGGTGCGGGCACGGACTCAGCCGTGGGAGGCAGCTGCTGGCAGAGTGCACAGGCAGCATCTCCTCTGCCCTAAGTGCAGCCGCCTTCCAGCCACATCCACCACCCTCAGGCAGGACAATAAAGACCTTGAACTTGCCTTCAGGATCCTTCCTGTCTAGGGCAAGGCAGCACTTACACCACGTCTGCCCTGAACAACCCAGCCCCGAGGTCTCCTTATTCTGCTGCTGTGAAACAGGCAACATTTGGTATTTCATACATGTGCACATGGATACACTAGATATTGAAATACAGTGTGCTTACATATTGTGAGGGAAATTTGGTGGTAAAGATGCAGCTGATTTCAAGCACAGGTCTGTGTGCATTTTGTCTGTAACTTTAGCACTTAGGAACCAAATGTTTACAATAGGGTTTGGCCTAAGTTCGGTTGAGTCACTTGCATTGTTTCATTGTGCATGGCTTCCCTCCTCGTCTGCTTCTGTGTGAAAGACAGGGTAGAACTTTTGTAAAACTAAGGAAACTGTAATTGTAAAATAATAAAATATTAATTAGGGAACTTGGGAAGAGATAGGATCTGAAATTACATGGAATTCATTGTGGAGGTTTCTTAAAACAAGCAGTTTTAAATCTGACATCCTCTTCTGACATAATAAAGTTCTAATTACATTGCTTTAGGACAAAGGCTAAGCCATGTGAGGCAGTGCTTTCATTTATTTCAGCAACATAACATCCTCCCCATTTATGCCTGTGAACTCCTGCTGTTACTCCATTCTCACGTATCCAGAGCAGACATGCCACTACCCTGCCTTAGCTTCTGTGAGCTGTAAGGCCCCAGGACAAACATCATCTTCTCTTCCCAGCTGAAACTGACAACATAAACTCGCCCTTTTCAGAACACACTAGGTACAATCTTTTCTTCTGTGTCTTTACAACCAAACAATCCAACTCCTCTGAGGTGATAAGCATCATTGGTATCCAGGCTGTTAATAGCTGTTCACATAATAGTAAATGATTCCATTTGGGATCATGTGTTGAAAAAAGTGGCTAAAAAAGTAAACAAAATGAAGAAAGAAGAGAAAATAGCACATTTGGTTCAGCACAATTAGAGTTTCTTTATTTTAAATGGTACTTTGTGATCTTTTAAACTAATTTAAGCCGTATTTAATTTCTTTTAAAGGTGCCATCTTTGGTTTCTGTTGTCATTAGTCCAGACCTGCAGACTCCTGCAACCAAATTTTGCTTGAAGCAAAAGAGTCACCAAGGCCACAACAGGAATGTCTGGGCTGTGGATTACTTCCACGTCCTTCCGGTGCTCCCTTCCTCGGTGACTCACATGATCCAGTTTTCCATCAATTTGGGTTGTGGAACTTATCAACCTGGTAACAGGTAAAACTGGCAAGATCATTCTTTTGGTTATCAGCTTTCTAGTGTATTTTGGTTTACAAAATCTATACGAGGATTTGGAAATCTTTTTTTCAGTAAGAAAGGATCCCATTAATAATGACAAATATAAGCTGCTCAAAAGCTAATGTTTCTCCTGATCTTTACAGGCCCAGATTTATGTACCTCGCGTGCAATAAAGAGTCATTTAATTGTTTTCCAGGTCAAAACTTGCTTTTCCTAGCCCATTATTCTGAAATATGCTCATGATTTCAGAGTGACTTTTGCTTCTGTTTCTAATGAACATGAGATTTACTTCTTAATACTGTGTAAGGAAGGAAAGCATTAAACGCAGCAGCAGAAACCTGCCCTGCTGACCTCTCCAAGATTACTGATGCCACAAACATATCTAATGCTTGTAACACTGGTGATAAATGACCCTCATCTTAATGACCATCGGTGTGAGGGTCTCACTGTCTGTGAGCTGATCACAGAACTCTTTTGCCGGCTTTACTTCTTCAGGACATTCAGTGTGAATTTTTCCATGGGGAAAGCGAGAGAAGGGAGTGATTTTAGGCTCCATGTTTTGTAAAATCATAGAAATGATGTTTGGAAGGGACCTACACAGGTTATCTGGTGAAACCTGCTGCTGCAGGAGGGATTGTTACTGGGCAGGTCAGACACGGCTCTGCCTGTCCATGACTTGAAAAATCTTCATGGATGGACACTGTGCTACCTCTCTGAGTGACCTGCTCAAGTGAAAAAGTGTTTCCTAATGCACAATACAAAACTATGAAGACATGTCTTTATGATTATTATCCCTCGTAGTGTGTCTGTGACACTACTGAGGAGAGTTTGACTCTGATTTCCTTGTGAGTGCCCTCTGCACCATCACAGGGTGCTGTAGCTCACCCCTCCTCACCAGGCTGAGCAAGCCAGCTCCTCAGCCCACCCTAGCTTGGTGCTCAAAGCCATGGACATCTTGCTCATCCTTTACTCCACTCTCAAATTCCTTTATATCCTTCTTCAAACAGGAAACCCAAAACCAAACTGCCCACTGTGCCTCTTTCATTATATGTATATGAGAATATTTATCTTGATATTTTATGAGGATTAAGTTACTTTATATTTTGCAAAGTTGAGAGTTTAAAGTAAGTGACTCTAGGTGCTTTTATTTGTGTCCCATGGCATCTACTTCCAGCTAGAAAGAGCTGCATTAACACTGACAGTTCTTGCATCCATGCAGGATAGCAGAATTCAAGGGGAAGCAAAAATCAAGGCACTGCACTTAGATTTGATAGGAAGAGAAGGCAGCAACATTTTCCTACATGAAAAGTAAAAACTTTGCCTGTAAACACTCCTGGCCAGTAAATATGTTCTATAAAATCTGTCTCAATCTGTTTTCTGATGGAGATTAGTATATATTTTGAAAGATTAGTATTTTTCCTTCATTAAACTATTTCTGAAGGAGAAGTGAGCTTCTCCATAACTAAAGAAGCATTAGGTCACCATTTTCCTTATTTGTATTTCCCAAATACTGCAGCATTTCACATCTCCCAGTCTGCAGCATTATTCATAATGCTTTCATTACTGCAAATGTGAGAGACTCATACTGAATATATGCAGTCAATATGACCCTCTAAGGTATCTCTACAGCTAAACCTGAAATAAATTCGTCAAAACCTCCATAAACTGTTTTAATAGACACAATATCACCGTGATGGTACATTTAAATAATGTAATATTGTCAGCAAATTATCATAAAAAGAAAAACTCAGAATCCCATAATTTAATATTGAGGAAATGAATTATGACTTTTATAATGTTCCACTGACATTACTTAAAATAAAACAGAATATTACAAGCTAATTGTAAGGAGGAACTTACAAGAGTAATTCAGTACAATACTAAATCAGTAGTAAATCAAGTGCTTTCTATATTGCTTTTTCAAGGTCTTCAGAGTGTAAGGCATTTGAGAATTTCCTTATACTCATAGGCTGTAAACAATTTTGGGGTTTTTTAACCCAGGAAAGAGCCAGCCAGTTCATGAACAGTTAGTGGTCTTTTACCACCTTCTGCAGATGTAATAGTTAGCAGCTGGCAGTTATAGCTGTCCTGTGCTCTCATGATGCTGTCTAGCTCTGATTCATCCAAGCTTTTTCCTCATATCTGAAACTATTTCAATATGAAATATAACAGTAATGCAGTTTATTTAAGAGCAGCACCATAAAAACACTGGCTAGATGGTGGCCAAACAAGAACTCTGTCTTCAGGCAGTCCTCAGTCTATTAACCTTTGGGGTTTTAAACACTCACGAATCTTTGTCTCGTGTTTGCATTTGCAGGATTTTTTGTATTCAAAGTCTGCTTAAAATTATTTCCTGTTTCCTCATCAGTTATTAGAAATAGCAGATTTGGTGGTTTCTCAGTGTTGGTACTTGTGCACTGAGATCTATGCCAGGTACCCTCATGGTGTCTTTCTCTTTCCTTCAATGTGTTACCAGTGTCAGCTTGGAGTTTTCAACCAACCATGGCCGCTCGTGGTCGCTGCTCCACATGGAGTGTTTGCCTGAGATCTGTGCTGGGCCTCACCTGCCCCACAGCACCATCTACGCCTCTGAGAACTACAGCGGGTGAGAGTGTTCTCTGCAAAACTGACATGCAAGACTAGAGAAGTGAATTGTAGGCGGCAGAAGAAAGCAGCAAAGCACACAACTCTGTGTCACCATTCATTTTTGACTAGCTGGGGACAGCAAGGAAGGAGTGTTCTGGGCTCTCTGGCTACCCAGTAATGAAACTTGAAATGCATGGGGCTGCTTCTGTGGTAAAATAATAATTTTTTGATGATAAAGACAAATTACAAAAAATCCAATAATCCACCTGTGGACAGTATGTTGACAATAAGAAGAAAACTTGTACCTTGTCAAAGCCACAAAAGTTTTCTTCTTAGTCAGAAAAAGCACCACTCAAAGCTGTATTTACATCCCCAGACACATTAACTCATGTGGAATCCCAGTACTGGGTTACAGTGAAGCACATCCTCTGTGCTTCTGCAGATGGAGATGGTTGTTAGTGTCACTTTCTTGTACCAGCCCTTCTCAGTGTTAAGTCTCTTCTCTACTGTTCTCACTGAAAAATGAACTGTGGCATCTTGCTGCATAGCACAAAATCCCTGTGTATCCCAACTTCCACAAGACTTACAAAAAGAAATAGCATTGCTATGATCTGATGGCACACAGCCCCTAGTCCCAGAGGGTTTTCATAGGAACCATTACTCCAGGTGTGTGCAGGAAGTGTAGCCTCTGTGGATGATAGAGAATGATGGCCCAGACTGCACCAGGCCAAATCCTCTGCACCACTCTTCTCATCCCCCCTCGAGGGTTTCCACCAAACAGAGTTCATTCCTGCTGAAGGTTCAGTTTAGGATATTCATTGTGATGGAGAAGTCGCTATAGCAAAGGAGGTTATGGTCTTCACCAACTTCATGCATTCCTACAGGGGGAAAAATGGCTGGGTTTTATAAGATAATAACTAACATTCATATATTGTATGAAAGTATGGGCTGTATTCTTCTTTTTAATTTTTATTTTCTAAAGCTGCCATAAATTTATGCTTCATTTGAGCAGATTTTAAAATTAAAGCTTCTCACAAAGCTTCCAGAATACGTAAACATATCTGCAAAATATACAGTTGCTTAAAATAACTATCAGTGTAAAATGTTAGAGTTTGTGTTGTATGTATTTCAGGTGGAACCGAATAACTATTCCCCTTCCCAATGCTGCACTGACTAGTGACACCAGGATTCGATGGAGACAAACAGGACCAATCCTTGGAAATATGTGGGCAATCGATAATAGTTAGTATTCTTATCATCATGACACATCAGAGAAGTAAATTTTATATGCTGCTCTAAGTAAACATATTTTCCACAATCACAAGTCAATGGATTTAAAGTTTGTTAAATTCCTATTCTGCTTAGTTGCATTTGGTAGCAGATGCGTTTTGAAGCTAGAGAGAGATTCTGCTATTAGAAAAGACGATAGTCTAGTAAAGTATCCTTCTTTTTTTTTTTTTTTTTTCTTTTAATTGAATGCTTTCCAGGAAAAAATACTGGTGGCAGGGGCTTTGTATAAAATTTCTTCTGTCTGCTTAGTCCTAATTATATAAGTAGGTTCCACACTGGCTATTAAGGACATTTATTCCACCAGCCTAAGCAGCAACTGCAGCATCTGGAACATATTTTTGCTTCTGGACGTGGAAGACCATCTTCAAGCAATGCTGCTACCAAAACTCTGACAAAACATTGTTTACAGTATCTTTAGGGGAAAGTACCATTTGTTTCAGGGAATTGTTCTTCTCTTAGAAAATTATTTTTCACATGGCTTTTCTTTAAACAGATGTGAAGAACTCAGAGGAGTTTATATTTATATGACTTATTGCAAAGGATAACCAGGACCAGAATTTTAAAAAAATACTTTAAAGGACAGAACACAGGATAAAATGTATGAAATGCAGAAATAAGTATGATTGAAAGGGCTGACTAAGAGTAACTGCAAATTTTTTTAGCTTGCTTGTTAGCCTTAAATGTTTTGGAATGCAGTAAACTACATCCAGAATTTGTTTGGTTAGATGCGTGAAATACGTAAGTTAGATATTCACAGTGGTGTACAATAGCCTGTGGAATTTTGTAGTGATTCCACTAAGGTTGGATATGGTGCCTAGGAATAGTAAATAGTTACATTTTGCAGAATTCTTAAAATAGATTGATGCCTAGTATTGAAAATAAAATCTTCTTGAAGCTGTTAAGGAAATGTCATGAAGGAAATTTTGTCACTAAAAATAATGAAAATTGTTCTCTTAATCATAATGGGAAGTAGCATCATCCTGACATTCTGGATATGGTATTAATGCTTCTCTTTAGGGGTGCGATATACATCAAAAAGAAAGTAAAATTAAGGGAAACAATAGGTATATAAACATAAGATGTTTTTCAGTATCTGCAAAGACGAGTTGCTAAACTAAACAAAATGCAGACTCTAAGTGTCGGAGACATGAGAGGTTCACAGAAACCACAGCAAAATGAAATCAATCAAGGATACAAATTCCTTACAACAGAACAAAACAAGATTTTGAAAATCATTTGACAAATCATTTATCTGCAGAACCTCTGCTTATGGAACAAAATAGAACTCCATGAAAGGGTGCTACAAGCTCCTGTGTGCACCATCTCAAATAAAGGTTTACCAGCCATCTGCCTAGAAAGTGCCTGCTCTGAGTTTGAGGTGCAGAACCATGATACAGGAATCAAGTCTTAAAGATATATTTCTGAGGTTTTGAGTGCCTCCTTTGTTAAACACTAGTGACACTGAAGCTTTACGCTGTATTGTAGGGAAAACTCATAAATATTGGCAAGCCGTGCACATTCTTGAAGAGAGGAAAATTTTCAAAGATTCAGCACTCTGACTTTTAGCTTCACAACTGTTTCTTATGTGAATTAAGTTTTAAATGAAATCTGGAATCTGGCCATCTTTTAGATACTCTGGAAAAATGCCAATTTCCATAAAGTTTTTTCATTTTGAATGACATCATTACATCTTTAACCCTTCTACTTTTACCACCCCCTCAAAAAGACCTCAAAAGACACAAATAAATCAAACAGACAGAAGAGAATTTTTGCACCCTGAGAAGTGAGAAAATCTAGAAATCACATGAAATCTGATGAGGACTTAGTTATAGGGAGTGACTAACAGGGATTTGGAGTGTGTCTGCTAGGGAGAGCTGACACCCTGCTGTGATGGGCAACATTATAAAACCAGGAAAAGGGAAAAGAACTGCTTCTTATAGAATATTTCAAATTGGTGGCTATTTCTTCCAAATGTCATGATGCAAGTAGATAACTCCAAGTAATAAGCATTCTTTAACAGAAAATATGACATTGTTCATGGTTAAGGCTTTTTAGCATATTGTATTGGAATAATATTGCCCACAACTTATGACTTTTCTTTATTGTAGTCCAATAGATTATACTGAGATTTGCTCATCTTTCCATCCTTCAGATTTTTTACAAAATGTCAACACTGTTGATTAGAAATCATTGGAGGAAGACGAAGCAGAAGAGTAAAACAAGTCTGGTGTACTTTTGAGCAGATAGGATGTGGAATTTTGTTCCATTTAAATGAATGAGTGAAAGAGTATGAAAATTAATAGTTACTTAAAACATACTTATTCCCCTGAGTCCAGTGAAGTAAAAGATGTTGATTTCAATGAGAGAAGCAGTGACACATTTTTTTAAATCTACCAGGCTGCTACTGGAGTATACCAATACATAGATCGGATTGCATCTCTAAACTAAGATGAAAGGAATGTCAATGAAAAATTATGAAAAAGGTCAATGCCTACCAAATTATTTGTTGTCATTCACAGACTTAGTAATTAAAACAGTACTAATGTCTTTAGCCACAGATGGACATGACACATTAAGTAATAAATTATCCCTGACTATCCCTGACACTGTCAAATGCATTACATCCTTTCATAGACCTTGTCCAGGTAATAGGATTAAGATAAATACAAGAGAAGTGTGATCAGATCTGTATACTTTCTTGTATTCATCATATTCTGTTTATCACATAGCATAACTCTCCATTTAACTGATTTCTCTTCTCTGCAGTTTATATTGGTCCATCTTGCCTCAAATTCTGCTCAGGGCGAGGACAGTGTACTAGAAATGGTTGCAAGTAAGTGTTATAATTCAGTACTCATGTTCAATTTCTGTCACATAGTTCACTTGGCGGTGTGAAAGTTGAAGTGATTTTCATTTCAGTCCTTGCTCTTTCAGATGACTAAATATAAAACCAGCATAACCCTCAGAATTCATAAAGCTCACTGGAAAGCTAAAGATCAATCTTTCCAAACAGCAGCATGTTAAATATTTTTTTTATGATTTTCTTTAGGTATAGTGTCTAACTTCCAGTTCACCTTAAAATGTGCTACAGAGCACACTGAAATGTCAGTGATGCATACTTTATGCTGCTTTTAGAGGTGATTTGTGGCTTTATCACTTTTCTATTAAATGTTGGGAAAGAATTACAATTTTAATAGTTCTAATATTCCAAAACCTAACATACCTCAAGGACAGAAGATCAGCACTCCATTTTTTTCTGATAGTCTGGGTTGTTAAAAGGGTTCCACTCTAAAAAATAAAAATGTACTTACTCAAAACCAGTATGCACATTCTAAATACTGGTGTAACTACATTTAGGTACTGACAAAGTGGGACCCATGGGGCATTCTCTTTTCTAACTTAATTTCTTGTAATTACATCTCGTATGCTACAGATAAAAGCAAATTTGTCATTTTACATATGAACAACTGTAATTATGCCAGCAGGCTTTTTGTTCCAAAAATTAATAAAAATATCTCTGTATTGTGTTATGTTTAGATTCATGGGGTGTTCATAAATACATACTTTTTTTAATTCAAAAAGTAAATACTAGCTAACAGAAATCAGTGGCTGTACACTTTACCTAAGTGAAGTTCAAAGAGGTTCTTGGGCCTTAGATTTGCGAGGGACCTTGTGGGTATCCTCAGCTCATGAACAACTGCAGCCACCACGCCGGCTGACACCCAGCCACGGCCAAAGATGGGTCACCAGCTGTGCTTCTCACCCTTCCTCACCCGCAGGTGCGACCCCGGCTTCTCGGGGCCCGCGTGTGAGACGGCGTCGCAGACCTTCCCCATGTTCATCTCCGAGAGCTTCGCCAGCTCCCGCCTCTCCTCCTACCACAGCTTTTACTCCATCCGCGGGGCCGAGGTCAGCTTCGGCTGCGGGGTCCTGGCCAGCGGCAAGGCCCTGGTCTTCAACAAGGACGGGAGACGCCAGCTTATCACCTCCTTCCTCGACAGCTCCCAGTCCAGGTGAGAGGGAAGGAGGAGCAGTGTGAGGCAAAGAAATTGGGGAGCCCCTCCCCTTACAGCTACAGCCTTGTGTGTTAATCACCAGTTGTTTTAGCAGGGAAAAAGACATTTAAAAAACTCCAATTTCCATGTTTTAATGGTGATTTCGTAGCCTCGCCTTTTTCCTCCTGCTTTGTAAACAACAGAGTCCAAAACAGACTGGAGGGAAGTTATTGTACAGCTTGGATGGAAAATATGAAATGTTAATATCAAACCTGAGTGTCAAAGCCAAGTACTAATTAATTATTTATAAGGTTGTGTTTATTTGACAGCTTGTGGCAACTGATTAGATCCATTCACTATCTCTCCCTCCCCTTCAGTGCCTAATAAATAATTAAATGCAGTAATGATTGGCATTTTTTTAACTGTATGTGCCACACTGCATTACTTGACAATAAAAACAAATCACAAGTACAAAAGCCCATAACAGAAATTTATCAAAATTTGCCTAGATTAAGATGATCTGAAAACAACCTGGTTAGGGGAAAAACAANACTATGAAAATGATACCCTGCAAATATTTGTGTCATTCTGATGCAGGTTCCTGCAGTTCACACTACGCCTGGGCAGCAAGTCTGTCCTGAGCACCTGCAAAGCCCCTGACCAGCCCGGGGAAGGAGTGCTGCTGCACTACTCCTATGACAACGGGATTACTTGGAAACTGCTGGAGCACTACTCTTATCTCAACTACCACGAGCCAAGGTACATGCACAAATATCCCGAAGAGTGTTATTTACATGCAGTTATGCTGGTTGTGGTGGTCACTGCAATGCGGAGACTGAGTATGTGGTGCAAGAGGGAATGAAGAGTTTTTATTGCACACTGAAAGTTACCACCTTTCTTTAAAATTTTGCAGCTGTCCTAGGCACTTCCCATTTTGTCGTTCTATAAAAATGAGCACATGGGTTAAATGGCTTTCAAGTCTCAGGTGATACAACAGAACAAGCTGAGGCAGTGTGGAATGAGGGATAGGAGTCTACTTGTGGGAAATAGGGGCATGTCTCTTCCCATGGAAGCAGCCACTTGTACAGAAAAATTAACATAAATTATTTGTGGCTTTGAAGCCATAGACACCCTCACTATACCATCCCCTGGGATAAGGAGTTTGCAGGCAGCACAGGACAGCTGAGACAGAATCTGATCGTGAGGATCTCTGCAGGATTGTGAGGATCTCTCAGGTCAGCAGGGAAAGTGTTCCTGCTCCCTCTCTGAAGGCAATTGCATGACTTCATGGCTGTGCCTCTGCCCTGAGCTGGGCTTGGTGCCCTGGGAGAACCTGCTGGTGACTGCCTGGGACTCGCACAAATCAAAAAGAAGTTGAACAAAGAGCTCATGTTATCTAGGAGCGCCTATGTTTGGTGTCAGATTAGAGAGGAATGTGTCTCTTGTGTTTAGAGAAAGCGCTCCTTACTGTTACATTTGTGATACCGTCCACCAAATTTAGTAGAGCAATGCAAAATCTCCATGAGCACACCTGTACCAAAAGCCCAGAACAGTCTGGTCTGGCTCTATGCAAACCCACTCAAAGCTGGCAGCATCCCCCTTCACGGGGTGCTGCAGCACAGCCAGTAAGTGCCAGTTAAAGGAGATGCTCTGCAAGGGGGCCCAGAAGAGGCAGAACTGACAGTGGCAGCACTGGACTCATTCCAGCAGGTCCATTTCCTGCCCAAGGGTAGCTTTGACCTGGTTATTGCTCCATGTCTTCTCCTCTGCCGAGTTCAAGGAAAACATCTGAGTCAGCCCCAGGGGTGGGACTGTAAATAATGCAAGTCACTTTAACTACACATAACCTTCATTGTTTATATTTATTGAACTCAGATGAGTGCTTTAAAAAAAAAAAATGTATTTCCTCATCTTCTCAATAACTCAGTACAAAATTGCAATATACAAAGTGTGATTAAGAATGTTCTAAAGGAAAAAAACCCAGCCTTGTAGCATTACAATTTTTTACTGGAAGCTATAAGAAATGCTCAAAAATCTGAGAGGAGGACTGTATTTGGTAGATATGTATTGTAGACTTTAATTTTTGAAGTTCTAAATGTTTCCAAAGGAAAGATGCTACAGACTGGAACACTTATAAGTCTTCCTCAAAATTTCCTTTGCCTGCCTTTATTATATCACATATATATTTTATATGGCCCTGTTTCTAATTCTTAGATTCAAGATTACATCTGTAGGAGTTATATTTCCCCAAAGATTTTTAATATATAGCACTATGAAATTTTTATAACAAAAAGGACAATACAGATCCTGGTGACTGATTTTAATGAAGTAAAGATATAAATGTAATAAATTACATAGATGCCAGAGACTTTTTTTGCTTTTTGATGTTAGGTATGAAACACAGTTTCTGTTGATCTGACAAGGTGCAAAATACAATATACACAAGTTAGAGAGATTTTGCCATAGGAGGATAGATAGATAGATAGATAGATAGATAGATAGATAGATAGATAGATAGATAGATGGATATTCAGTCCACTCTGGGAGGTAGAAAAATGGCAGACATGCAAACCTGAAGCTAATGCTGGCAATAATTATGAAGAAAGCTTCACCTTTTCATATTATGTTGTCTGAAAATATCAGCATTTTTAGTAACATGGATGGACTGCTGCAAAGTTTGGCAATCAGTCTGTATCCACGAATTTAATTAATCTTTAGTCATACAAAAAATAATTACACATTTAATGTTCTTCTGAAAAGGTGCATTTAATCTGCTAACATTTGACAGCTGCATTTTTCTTGTGAGCAGAACAGCAGTGGCTTTTCAATATTAGGTATGCGCATAGCTTGAAAGAATGAGATCAGAGCAAAGGTCTCCCAGCTGGTTTTTAAGAAATCTAATGGTGGCTGGTAATGTAAGTAGGAACACTTTTCTTCTCTGCAGAAGAAAAGTCATTAGCAGGAATCCCCCTCCCTCTCCATCTATCTTGAACAAATCAAAGCCAGATAGGAGAAGTTGTTACAACGGGAGGTGCAGTCAGGGTCTGCATACTAACGTATGTGCCATTCGCCATGGTTTACACCTACATTTTTAAATTGTATTAGCTTAATCCCCTGGGACGGGGAATTTATTTTAACATGTGTTAAATATTTTAACATCTGATCAATATATCAGTGGTATATGTCATGATTTAGGATTTTCTATATATTACTGTCAGTGAGAATTAGTGTCCATGTGGGCGAGCTTATGAGAGGTAAGAGTGAAAGGGAAGATACAAGTATCAGAGGCAGCCAGCAGCAGAGAAATATGCCCTGGATTATGGCAGAGCATTAGCTCACACAAGTGCCAGGTGCTTCACAGTGCCTGCTGGATACTGTGCTCCTCCTAGCCAGGGTAACAGCCTTCCTCAGGTTCACGCCCCTGAAGCAGGGCAGAAAAACATGGTTCATTTAGCACCCGTACCAATTTCTTATCATTTGTGCCTTTAAAAAATTAACCCAAAAGGTTACAGAGTTGCTTCTTATGAGGGAATCCTTGGTAGAAAAGAAGCCCTTGTGGTTTAGTCATGTACCAGAGAGCAGTGGGGCTTGGTCTTTCTCTTAGAAGGGTAAAAAGTCATTTAAACATGTTTATTTGAGTGTAAAGGAAATGTATCCACCATACACAAAGTGTGTACTGGTGTGTACATGAAGTGTGCTGGTCCCATGCCACACGGACATGGCCATGTCACCTCTGGCTGTCCCTCCACTCTTCTCTCTCCAGTCTACAGATGGCAGAAAGCAGCTCCTAGAAATGCCTGGAAGGACTTTTTGAGTGCTTCCCACCTGTTTAGCCAAGCTATTTGATTTTTTCTGGTTGATGGATTAATGTATTCTTCTTTAGAATGAATGTGACACTAAACATCAGTATTATAAATCTACTCTTTACAAGGATGTTCTAGCAAGTCATTTTTAAGAGTGTGGTTTTTGCACTAAGAGCACTACAGGCACAAGACTCTTTCATATGCAGAGAACAAAACATTAAAACAGGCAGCTTAGAAAGCTTAAAGTCTGAAAAAATTTTGGTGCTAGAGTATAAAAAGATGCTTCCAGTTTACCTGATTTATCATTTTATTCACATTTCCTCTAAGAGAGAAAGAAAAATATCAGCTACATGATGAGCATGCTGAAAACCCTTTTGCCAGCAAGTAATTGTACCCCAATGGAGACAAATGTCCCTGTTGCCAGTCTGTCTCAGAGTTGACATGGCTGTGTGGGGTGCCATGGTCTTAGTGATTTATGGAGCTTTCAAGAAGGTGTCATAGCTGTGGCAATTAATGCATGCTCCCTGCTGCAGTGTATGAAAATTGCTCCTGGAAATTAGATAATACTCTTAATTTTCTTCGCAGTTTGTCAATTCTAGGTGTGTTGACATAGCTGCCATGACAAATCAGGTGACCTTGCATACCAGAAGCACCTGGGACTCACCTCCAACTGTATCTCCATGCAGCTTCAAAAAAGAAGTGTCTGCCAAAAAAGACTACACATAATCACACTGTCTGAGAAGATGAACCTTTTCCATTTGATTGTGGCAATTTACAGGGGTGGGTTCTTCTAGGACAAGAGCACCATTAGAATGTCATCCATGCTGTGCAGGAACTAGTGCAGATGTTTACAAGATGCATATCTTCAGATCAGGATAAAACCCTCTGAGTCTGACAAAGTGGAACTAGAATTCTTAAATCCTTTTCAGCTGATCATTCTTTTTTATAATTTACGCCTTTAAATTTGCTGAGAGCTCCACGGTGGAAGTAAAATTCACAAATTTGGTAGAAACTCTTTCTGGTTGCTTTTGCAAATGACTGGTTTTCATTAAATGAACTGATTACTAAGAGAACTAACAATTCCCCTGTTGCTGGTAGCAGCTACACCAGCAGATGCTATGGTATTTGAGGGCTGAATTTACTCCATTATTTTTAGCGTAAGTAAGGAAAAATTACCCTAAAATACATCCGCGCGGAATTGCTACAAACAGCAAAAACTGGCAATAATAACTTTGTTTTGTTTTCCAGAATAATTTCAGTGGAGCTGCCTGAAGATGCGAGGCAGATTGGCATTCAGTTCAGATGGTGGCAGCCATACCACTCTTCACAAGGAGAAGATGTGTGGGCAATCGATGAAATCATCATGACCTCTGTGCTTTTCAACAGCATCAGTCTAGACTTTACCAACCTAGTTGAAGTCACACAGTCTCTGGGATTCTACCTGGGAAACGTTCAGCCCTACTGTGGGCATGACTGGACTCTCTGGTGAGAAACATGCATTCTTTTCTGTTCTACTTTTGTTTTCCTTGTTTATTCATCCTGCTAAGGATCAAGCAACTGCTGCAAATGCATCTTTCTGACAGCTATTCAGAGTAATTGTGTCTCATCCTCACATTATGGACAAAAATACAGCCATTAATCTAATTGCAACTAGCAGCAAGTTTTTCACCTTGTTGCACAGACTTATGCTTGATGGGAACATTGAATGTAGCATTCTTTTTCCATGAAATATTTAAAGAATATCCTAATAGAAAAAATTCAGAATTTTTTCATAATCTGCACTTAAAATCCAGGCAGGGTAATATGGATATGCAGGTAATTAAATAATCCCTTAAGTACAGACTCTGAACATTTTTTAAGTGATGTTCAGACCTGTGTACATAGCCATAATATTGTAATCCAGAAAGGAAAGGCAGAAGAATGTAAGCAGAATGACATTAGCCATTTGTAGTTGTTTTGTCTGGTATTATACACACTTAGGCATTTACACTGTGATCAGAATTATGACATATTGCAATTATGCCTCAAATGTGCTGCATATTTGGAAACAAAAGCAAGAAAACATCACATGCCTCAAAGAAAATAAAGGCAAGAGAAAAGGAAAAAAAAGAAAAAAAATTATTAGGATGGCAAAAAAATAAGCTTTTTTACTAAAATATTAACATGCTTCACAAAAAATGATTCTGGAGTATTAGAGTTGGAATTAATACAAGGGAAGCTCAATTTAATCTGTGTATTTTGGTTAAAACCAAATAACAGTTTCATGCTAGTCTGATCAACCTGTAAACCCAGTATAGTTTTAATTGGCATAGATATGTTTCTTTGGAGAAAGTACAATCATAGTAATTATAGAAAACCTGAAGAAAATAAAATAATTTTAGCGTCCCCATGGACACTCAGAGAAACACTGTTGGAATTTTATTAACAAGTATCTCTGAGCAATCTGATTTGACTTTCTGATCATCTGTCAAACTAAAAGGAGTTGGCTTAGCAGTAGGAACAACACCGAATGTGTCCTAGCACTGATAATGAGGCAGTAGAAGCACCATTAAGCACTTTAATAAGGACAAAGAAGGTACTCGCTGCTCATTAAAATGAAACAACATGTTAGGGCTCAAACTGTTTGTATCTCCCTCATCAAAGAGTTGGAATGAAAGCCCTTTAATGATATTGTTTTCCCTCTGTACTTTTAAGACCAGTTTATCATGGGGAGGAGGGCAGATAATTTAAGATAGCGAAGGTTCCTCTATTTTCCTCCCATGACTCTAAATCAGAATCAAAATAATAAATGCTAAGCTAAATTCTCCATCCCATACGGAGATGGACTAGGATTTGTAGTGCTCATTCATAGTAGAAACATGCATCAAATAAAGAATCAAAGCCTTCCTCACTATTTATATCTAAGTATTTTTCATTATCACTGGAAAACATGAACTCTATCCTTCACTGACCTTGCTTTTCTCAAGGGAAATTTTTTAACTTACACAAAGTCTGTACAAATGGTTGCTACTTAAATTAATTATTGTTGGGTTTTCCCAGCTGTGAGTCCATTTGGTTCTCATTTTCTAAGTCATGAGTTTCTAACTCACAGGCAGATCTTGCAGAAGCACTGCCACCATCCTCTTGAGAACAGTCTGACAACAGCTTTTTCATTAGTATAACTGTGGCAAATATGCTATCAATCATCTTACGGGGTGTCATCCCCAGGCCCATTTTTACAGAATTGCTTTTAATTGTCCGTTAGGCCTCCACTTCTGCTTTAAAACCTGTAAACCTAAAACATTTATCCTTAAAATTGGAAAAAACTGAGGAGGGAGATTTTAAATTTCTTATTTTAAGAGGCAGTCTGTTCTTTTCCATATCTGGCTTCATTAAAAAAAAAAAAAAAAGAAGTTTGTTGATAAACATATGTTTTGATCAAAGGTGATTTTTGAGTACTTTTCATGGTCTTATGTCTGAACAGTCATTTTATTTGATTGTCATCATCAACATTTGGTTTCAGAATGGATCTTAAACTTTATTACATCAAGTGTATTGGTTGTACTGAAAGGACTCCAGAACACTTTTAAAATTAAGTGTTTGATTATGTACATTAATTCATCACTTCTCCAAAATGCTCATATTCAGGCAAAGTTTTGAACCAAATGCCTCTGGAGTATTACAGGCTATATACAGCCACTTGCTGAAATCCATTTAAATATTGATAAGGATATATACACTTTATACATATTCATCTGGACACAAAATAGCATTATATAAATAAACTGTCTTCAGTCAGATTACAGCATTACAATTTAACTCAGTGTAGCAAATGATAGAGTGTCCCACTGTCCCTGGAGAAGCCTGGGGGAAGACTGTAAACCTGCCTTGTCATGAACTATCTCTATGGAGCAATATCATACAGTGGTCCTACATCAGTTTGGTAGTTTACCAGTGTCTTAAATGTTTTGTCATTTAGAGTAATTTTTACTCTGCAACATGCAGAAAGTTTCTTTCAGGTAATTGACTTAATTATATTAATGATTTTAATACATTTAGGAATTATTTAGCAAAGTAGGTATGATGTGATGTAAAAAGGGACAAGCATCCCCTGCCACTGATGGAAGCAAAGCTGTGTCTGGTGTGAGCGTTGGGCCACTGTGTCAATATTTGCAGTCAATGCAGCTTTACAAAACAAGCTGCATCCATGTGGCTTTTCAGTATTCCTAAAAGTACCAGGCTTGAAAATATGGTAACTCTGGGGATCTCGGAGCAGTTTGGAGCAATGCAGGTTGGCTGACATTGACTGTGATACCATTCCCAGAAGTACCAATTAGTTGGCAGTGCTTGGAGGGAGAGTGATTGTTCTGAGGGCACCTATGGGTATTGTGTTCCTGTGCCTCTGCCGGTCTAATTATATACGTGCCAGAAACCAACTCACAGCAACATATTTATACAAAAATGAAGCCTCTGCGTTCTCATTTCTGAAGATTTTTTAGTTAATTATTGTTACGCCAGGGACATTACTTCATCTTTTACAAAAGCTGGAAAGGTATTCCAGCTGTGTGGCTCCTGGAACAAAGAAAACATTTGGTATTTTGCAAAAGACCATACCCCTAACCACATACATGAGAGATCGGGAGAGCAGAGTGGCTGGTAAGGTGGAGCCCACTCCTTTAATGCTACTTGTGTTCAGCTGGAGGCAAAATGTGGATGATAAAGGACTTCGTGTACCTGTAATGTGAATTCCTCCCCTTAAAAGAGCTTCTTATAGAGCATCACATACTGTCTGCATCTCAGCACTAGCTTCCTTTTTCACATTTCTTTAATATGCATTTTAAAGAGCTGGTTTGACTTTTTAACTTACTTACTTAATATACTTAATTAATATACTGTGTACAATATACAGTGGCTAAACTATTAAATTAAAATTAATACTAAATTGAAAATATTTTAATCATGACCTGAAACCTATCAGAAAGAAAATATTAGAGTTTAAGACTTTTTTTTCTCATTTTACTCTTGTTTTTCTCTCATTTTACATAGTAGTAATGAATAAAGGGAATTTTTATGAAGTCAAGGGAAAAATACAACATTTAATTCTTTGCACCTATTTTGACTACAAGTCCTTCACTTGTCTTTTCTTACTTTGGGAAGACAGCTTCTGGGCAGATGTTTCATCAAACTGTTGAGTTTCAACTCCTTTATTCTGTTCAGATAAGCTTTAGGTAAATGTGATGTGCTGGGCCCAGGCTTTTGTGTGCAATGCCAAATCCTCTTTCAAAGCAGTGCTACACGTAACTTTCAGCTGATTACACTGCACGTTTGACTGATACCTGAAGAGCCTGGTTGTACTGGCACAGATTTCCCAACAGGCCTTCAGCCTGTGTCAGATCAAATCAGCTTTGGCTTTTAAATTTCCGGATTTTTGTCATTTTGTAAAGTACAAGATAAAGTTTAGAAGAAAAATGAATTCAGGCATTATCCAGACAAGTTCTGAGATGCACTCAGATCTAACCACAAAGCCCCAAACCACAGGTTGCCAGCTGGACTGCTGATGAGTATCTGTTATATCCTCTGCTCAACTTAAAATTATCCTTCCTATTGAGAAGAAAAACACTGACAACACCGACTGAAAAGAACAAACAGTTCAGATACAGTTTTCCAGACAACTTACTGCCTTCCAGTCCAATTGTCCATGACAGTGCCTTTGTGCCCTCACTGTGAAGGGAGTGTCCATCCACAGTCGTTTTGGGCTGCTGATTGACAAAGTCAGGGTAGTTTCATATAATCTCATGAGCTGGATCATCCTTTAGGAAATCAAGTCACAAAAAGTAAGGTCAGAGAGTAGAAAACAGCTTGGATCTTAACTTATGCCAAGTAACAGAAATTTGATAATGACAAAACTAATGTCAGCTTTCAGCAATTTCTTTGAAAGCTTTAAGGCAGGATGCTGATATTTATGGCTTAAGTGCTCTCTCTGGAAAGGACTCTACAGAAAACAATGTAGGTCAGTGAATTAACTAAAGGAGTCCTAAGGACACTTACTTGTATTCCTAGTCCTCACGCTCACTTGTCTTGTCATGACCTTGAATTTTACAGGCGTAGAAGCTAATATGTTCCACTGTATTGTATTTAAAGATTATGATTTCTTATTTAAGATGCTAAACTGTAGCTTACTCAATCATAAGAGCAACCTTGAACTAGATTATTCTCTTCATCACCACTGTACTAAATGTAGCTTTTCTTTTTTTTCCATGATGATTTGCAGTGATTTTCTTTAAAAAGAGCCAATCCCTATTCTAAATTGTTCACATTTAAGAATAGTCTTAAAAAATACTGAAGCTGAAAGGACTACAGTACTTCTGAAGACACTAAGTAAACATCTCAAACTAGGGAGAGGGAGGCAATTTTCATTCTATGTGAACTGTCATTAAAATACTCTGTTTCGAAGGCTAGTGAGCAGGATTCAAGTTTACATTGTTATTAGTTCCTCTTTATGCCTCTGTTGCATTTCAGGTTTTGCATTTGCTTGTTTAATTTTTCTTTTGAATAGTGCATAGAAGAAAAACCTGCATTTGAAGTGAAATAACCTTGGAATTTCAGACTATAAATTCTATTACTGTATATGTGATAACTGGGTACCTTGCAACATATATGTGTATATGTATGTGCCAGACATTACTATTGTTCTCCAATCCAATGGAAAATATAACTCTTAAATCAGTATATCCTACAGAAAAGGAGCTGAGGATAGAAGATTAATTCTGAAACACAGTCAAGAGTCAGCGAATGCATTGTATATAGGATCACTTGAAAATCAATGAAATTAACAGTCTATGTAAGATGAGTATTTTAAACTAGATTCTGTGTGTCTTAACTTCCCAGTATTAGAATGGAATTACAGCTCTGACTGTGTCATGACCTTAGGCAATGGACACTCCAGGGGAATGAACTTTCTTTATGTTGTTTTTAGCTTATGTTGCCCTTCTCTAGATCCTAACTTGATTCTTAATACAAAGAGCATACAGTAAGAACTAACAGAATAATTCAGTGTTTCACATTCTGGGATACATCAAGGGCTTCCTGGTAATTTGCAGAAGTACCAGGAGAAAGATTCTTCTGTGCATGGTCTCATCCCACATGCCAAGCTACAGAACAAAGAAACACCACTGTATTTAAACCAGAACCATTCATAATGTTCTTTTCTGAAATATTTTGGGGATAGATCCTGATTCTTTCCTTACATCTCTCAGTTTTACAGGAGATTCAAAGCTAGCCTCTAGCATGCGCTACGTGGAGACCCAGTCTATGCAGATTGGAGCTTCATATATGATACAGTTCAACTTGGTGATGGGCTGCGGTCAGGCCTTTACTCCTCATATGGACAACCAGGTGAAACTGGAATACTCCACCAACCATGGCCTCACGTGGCATCTTGTTCAGGAGGTAAGGCTGGCAGTGAGGACTTTTGTCTTCTAGAAACTCTGCTTAATACAAAGATTGTCTGAAACACACTTTTGGCATTAAACAAAGAAAGATGTTTTCCTTTTTCATCTTTCAATAAAGAAATGCTCAGTTGTAATCAGTCAAAATTACTAATAGAGGTATTTAGACTGTTCGTTGTAATAGTTGGAAGAAAGGTATGTGAAAGCCTGAAATACAAAATTGTGACAAGAACAGACCAAGGCTGAGAAAAAAAGTGGGCCACAGATAGAGCTACAGGATAATGGCTGAGATCTTTCCTGTGCTATTGCTTTGTTTTTCTAAGCAAAATGCATGTAGTGTTTCCTGGAATTTAAATGGATAGAAATTCTTTCTGTCCTTGGCACAGCCATTTCATAAATGGAAAGCACATTCCTTCAGGGGATTGTAATGTAGAGCCTTTCATCCCCCATCCCTGGTTCAAACACAGTCCAGGACGGTAATGACCGGCTGTTTCCCCCACTCTGCTGGAAGTGCAAATAGCAGTGTTGGCTGCTCTTTCCCCGGGTGGCTCGGTGCTGTCTCAGCACAAATGTGAGCAGTGCATTTGGCCATAGTTCATGCTCTTGTTTTCCCTCTTACATTGAAAGCTGGACTTTCCCTGGCCTCAGGGTCAGCTAACCAAGGTCCTTTGGCTGCCTCTGAGCAGGTTCAGAGGGTGTCAGGGAACTGCTCCCACTGCCTTTTCACTGCCTTTTCACTGCCTTTTCACTGCCTTTTCACTGCCTTTTCACTGCCTGCTCTGCAGGCTCACAGAAGGATTTGTATGTCAGGTTCCACACCTTCTATGAGCAATTAAGGCTTTGCCTGGTTACCCTTTGCCGTGTTGTGTTTTGCCACGTTTACTTTGGTGGGCAGAATAGAGAAATGGCAATAAACACATTTTTAAACTCTGAAAATACAAGTAATGATTTCTTACCTTAAACGGAATCCAGAGGAAAGCCATAACTCATGTTTTTAAAACACTGTTCATGTCTTTTATACCTAGCAGGCGTCATCACAGTGTCCAAGAAAAGTTCCTAGTGGTGGGTGTTTGTGCTTGCCATAAATGGAAGATCAATTGCCTTCAGATTTTAGTGCTCCTTTCTTTGCTCAGTAGAGCTGAGTTCAGAGAGAACATGCAGCCAAATAGTTTTTCTCACACCACCCATGTTGCTGTGATAAAAGAGTATTTGTAGTATATTTCAAGGACATAATCTGGCAAATAAACAAAACACTAATTAATTGAAATGTTTGAAAGTTTTGTTTGCTTTGCAAGCACTGATCAGATCCTGTTTTCTAAGATCATTTAGGGGAGATAAATCAATAAAAAATGTTTGAAAATTGCTGGAAAGGAAACCAAGCCTTTAGAAAATCTACTAAAAAAAACCCCCAACAAAATAAGGTCTCAGATCTTCATTTAATACTCTAAGATATTTGAGCAACAAATTTCTCGGTAAAATAATATATTCTGCCTTTCTTCATATTTAATACATAACTATTACTGTATAATTTAACTATGTAAATATTCTTAATTGCCATAACTTCTGTAGAGAATCACTGCTTTATTATTAGTTTCAGAGCAAAGTAGGCTACTTGCATAAGCAGGTGTCTGTTCTCTTGCCCGATACCCTTCATGGGGGTGAGCACAGCAGTGACCAGCAAAATATTCTTGGGCATGTGGGGATGGTCAGGAGAAGCTGTGCTGTGGCAGGAAGGGGCAGAAGGGACTCTCTGAATTGGTAGCTAGAAGAGGATCATGCAGGTTGGTAGTAGCTTCCAAGCACTTTATTAATACCTCATAGCACAAATTTTTTGGTGCTGTTCTGGCAAAATACAAATAAATTAATGGAATGTTGCAAAAAATGAAGTAACATGGGAAGGGCAGTGCTAGAAAGCAGTTAAGAAGCTGGATAATGGACTTCATTTATATTTATTGTTAAAAAGCTGTGACCAATATCATATCTTCTGAATTAAAAAGAAAATAAATAAAATTGGGGAATAGACCGCAACAGGAATCTGAATTAAATGCAGAAATATTCCTAGAAGCAAGAAGGGGGAATTTGCACTACTTATTGTAGGTGTCAAAGCTAACACAGCTGCAGAGCTTGGGAAGGGCCCACGGACACAGCTTCAGCAGCCTGAGGTTGGGGGCTCTGGTGTGGCTCTGTCTGTTCCTACTGCTGCTCCCCACTGCAGATGGAGGGCGTGGGGACACCAGCATGCCCAGGCAAAGCCTCACATGTAGGTCTCTAAAATGACTTGTATAATAGTCCAGAGGTCCCTTTCATAGACTTACTTCATAGGGGTCTTGTAGCCTTACTTCATAGTCCATGATGGATGCTGGGGTGAAAATAGTAAAAAACAAAGAGATAGACACTCCTTGTGGAGGAAAGCAAAACATTGCCAGTCTCTAGTGCTAAACTCTTTAAATAGATTCATATGGCTTTCTTCCATCCTCAATTTTACTACTAGTTTTCTGAGAAATTTCTCCGCATCATGCCAGGATTTTTCTCTTCTGTGTCTTTCACTCCAACATCTGGACCCAGACAAGCTCCTGGTTCTGTGAATATTTGACCCTTGTTTCTGTTCCCAATTATTCCTCAACATTAAATGTGGTTTTGAAATGTTTTATTTTCAGGAATGTCTTCCCAGTATGCCGAGCTGCCAGGAGTTTACATCAGCAAGTATTTACCACTCCAGTGAATTTACTCAGTGGAGGAGAATCACCGTTCTTTTACCACAGAAGACTTGGTAAGCATTTATTTCCTCTATTTAAATTTTTTTGGGGGGTGCAGATAATTCATCTACTTTTAAACTGCTATGAAAAAGATCAAGTTTCTGCAGGTCATACTTAAGCCAATACGTGGGGTACCAGGGCTGACCCAGTTGCAGGTATTTCCCATAAGATGCATTCCTTACATAATTAGAGAATGAAATGTTGGTGAAGTCAACAGAAACTATTGTTTAGGATTGTTTTTAATACATACTCTGACTCTTCTAATAAAGTTCAGACTTTTCAGAAATAGTAGCACTTGTCTATAGATGCCCTGTTGGAGGAAGGCTCTATTTGGATTGTTAATTTTTATTTTGCACATTCCTTATTGTTTAAATCTTCAGACCAAAGCCTTGTATAAACAATAACTAATGATTCATTTCTGGGAATTTTTTAACTCTTGTTTCTTTTTATAGCATGTCTTAAAAAATAACATTCTCTTCTACAAAAAAAGAGAAACAAAAATTATCAGAAAGCCTATTCATCTTGTTGCAAGCAAACTTGGTTTGCCTGCCCTAAAAATTTTATTTATTAACTAAATTGTTTCTTTCATTGTTTATTTTTAATTTTTTGTTATAACATACAAATAAAAATCTGTCATGAATCCCAATAATCTTCAGGGCATCCTTCATTTGAGAATTTAATTATTGCAATTAGAGTTACATTTTGATTATGTTTGACCTGAATCCATCACAGCAATTGCAATGAGAGCTTGCTCAGATTAAGTTATCATTGTATTTCCCCATCCTTCATCCTTATTTTTTTGCACTCTGCATGGCCTCAGCACAGCCTATTTCCATCAATCACACCACAATTATACCTTCTTTCAACACACTGGCCCTTTTACTTTACAGCCAATATTCAGAATTTCCTATTTCCAGGCAAAACATCAAAGGCAAATATTGAATCCTTAGAACATATCATATCAGATAATACCAAATGGTGCAAGTAAGTCTACAAATAACGGCTTTGTAGTTAGATTATAATGTACTAAATCTTACATGCCATTATGTGCCACCATCTGCAAAATCTGTGGTTCACATCGGCACTTAGCAGTTTAAAAATTGTCTACAATTTTTCAGGTTACACTCTAAAGTAGGCTGTCATTCCTAATTTCATTTGTAAAATATATACTGTACTCAAAGTTATTATACACTGTGCATTTGATGGTGATACCAATGTTGTGGGTCTCTTTTTCTTTAGGATCTACTAATTTTTCTCAGCATATGATGTGACAGAAGCAAATAATTCCATTTTAATTTAGGAGACTGCAGGGAGAAATTGTTATGAAGTAATAGCCATATTCCTGTTCTGTGCTATGCACAAATCATAAATATTTCACACTCTGTCTTGTATCTGAAGGGGTTCCTGTCTGTTAGCAGACTTTTGTTTGTAATTAAAGTACAAATTACTACTGAACATTTCTTTGCTCTTCGTAGAACACATTTCCTGTGTTGTGTTGTACTATGGAGTCATTGGGGTGAAGAGCAAGGGTGGCTGCATGTTCCCCACCAAGCACAATCCAGCACACCACATGCATCTCTCTCTCACCACTTTCTAACCTTCCTTTCTGCTGGCAAGGACAGCTAAGGGCTCAGCAGTTCCTCTGGGATGAAATTGGGAGGGGATTTTTCACGTGTGTTTTAGAGTACACTTGTGAGCAGAGGGTAAGTTTCTGCCTTCCAAAACCTGGGCATTATTGGTGACAATTTGATGTGTGGCTCTCTGCTGCCAGCCCAGCCGCACACAGGGCGTTGTTCCAGGTGGCTGGTAGTGAATATGCTCCGTAGGGCTCCTCTTCAGGGTGCCCTCCTTCCTTCTCCTATCCTGTACCCACCTGCACCCACTGCAACAACCACCCAGAGCCAAAAACTTAGTAATGGCCAGGAAGAACAGTGCCAAGAGGGAGAGCCAGGTCTTCTGCCTTCCCAAAACTGGGATGAGAGGGAGAGATCTCTGGACCTTCCTTCTCTTTCAACCGCACAAGACAAAGGCTGCCAAGTACTCAGCCTGCCCTGTGCTTACTGCACGGGGAAACAAACCACCTAAACGAGGACTCGGGAATGTCTCATTAGCCTTGTTCTGGCCCTTGGTAGCCTCGGCATGCCCTCACACCCCTGCGCAGTCCTGCTGTTGTTGCTGGAGCTTTTATCCCTGGAGGCACAGCTCTTAGCTGAGGGTTTGAAGCCTGGGCGTGTAGGTAGTGTCAGGCTGTGGCACTGTGCTCATGCAGCTGGAAAATTGTTCGTAACAGCACCTATTTCTCTTGTAAAACTTTCTGGCTGTGCTGGTATTTCTGCACATCTGTAGATGTTCTGCTTCTAGCAAGCATGAGTTTACGAGGTCCCCATGTTATGTGAGATTTGGGATGCTAGAAAATCTGCTGCAAGAATGAGACTTGTATTGAAGAAATGAAATGTAAGCACCTGCTCACTGAAATTGTATTGTACTTGAACTGAACATTTCTAACACCGATGAAAATTAATTTTAGTTTTATGCAAAGCATTTACATATGAACAGGCTTTAATGAGATACAAGCAGCTGTCAGTTTCTGACTTCATAAACAAATCAACACCTAATGACTGAATGAGAGCTTCGGGATAATTGGGTAAATGTAATTATGGTAACTCAGAAGGTAGCAAATATAATTTTATCAGCCACAAATTTGCATTAGATCATTAAGGCTTTTAATATCAGGAGGGAAGGCAATGATTTTATTTTAACTCACATATCTGAAAAATTTTATAACAGAACATCATTTCATTTGCAGTACTTCTGGGACATGAATTCCTTGTGCTTATGAAAAATGTCACACAACAACAATGACTTTTATTTGACATCAACCTGACTTAGATTTAATGTCATTAGAAAACCAGATTGCCTTCCAGTAGCTTAAAAAAAAAAAAAAAAAGAAAAAAGAAACTGTGAGGAACTAAACTAGGGAAGTTTATTTTGCTTGTAAGAAATGCTTTCATAGCTCCTCAGTGTTGCATTTCCCATTTCAATAGGTGTCCAAATGGTGACTGTCCAGAAAACCAGTGTTTTATCACTGAGAATGCAGCTGACGCTCATCTCCTTATTCTCTTTTCTTAATTAACATGGCTTTTTAAAATGGTTGATTACCATTTTTAACAGCATAATCCTCTTAAGCTGTTGTTACCTTGAGGTGCAGAGCAGCCTTGGAAAGCTTTCAAAAACAGTGAGCAGGACTGGCTTTTCAGCAGCATTGCTTTTGTAATTGTCAATTCAGCCTAACATACATTATCCCTCACCCAGGGAGGAATCTGAATCCATAGAGTTTTCCCTGCCCACAGCCGTGTGACGGTGGCATCGCTTCCCGCAGGACCCCTGGAAGCAGGCTGGGTGGGAAGGCGAGGGAACCCCTTGTCCCTTGCAGCTTAGGGCCACGGGATTCTCATGGTGGCAAAGCTGTCCCCAGGGGAGAGCTGTCTGTCTGCAGATAAAAATAACTCCTCCCCGCTGGGATGTGGCTCCCTGGGGACTGTCCCCAGCCTCCAGCTGCTGCACACACCTCCATTTGGGCCACATGTTCATCTCCAGGCTGTAATGAGCCTCCTCCCTCCCTTCCCTCCCCTCAAATGAGATAAAAAATCCTCCTGGAATGGCTGCATTTGTCTGAGAGAACTTCTAGGTAACAAGTGGAGCTGAGTGCACCCTTAGCTTGACATGCAGCCAACATCTGGAACCCGAGAAGGCAGATGGAACTCTGCACCTGGCGGGGTGGCAGTCCCCTGCAGCAGGAATGGGATGATGAGACTCTCCAGGGAAACATTTTGGTCAGGTGAAACCCACATGAGCCCCAGTAAGGGCCATCAGCCCTGGTGTCAACTCCATGCCTGGCCATGCACGCTCAGCCCTGGGAACGGCCCCAAGAGGAGCTGCACAGGGATCTTCTCAGCTGGGGCTCCAGGTGTTGTGCTCCCCTGGGCACAGGTGTTCTCTGTCACTGCACATGGCTTGGCTCTCCCCACTGTTTGTGTAGGTCAGTGTCAGCCTTGTGCCCCAGAACCAGCCCTGGTGCACCTGCACAGCCACACTTCAGGGTCATTTGCACCTGTCAGCAGCCAGTGAGCAGCCGAGGCAGTGCCATCAGTGCCACACCAAGCTCCTTTTAGGGGGGAACCACCACTTTATGGGCACCATGAGACTTCATTGGCATGGTGAAATTGCCTCTGTACCACTGTAAATCTCCCCCAGTTTGCTGTAAATACCCCTGGGCTGCAGGGTCTCACACCCCACCTCCACCCATACTCCATCCCTGATGGAAAACATATGCCCAAAAAAAATGCTCTCCCTCCTGTTACCTGGGAAATAACATGACACAATTTTACTGTGCTGGGAGTTCACACGGGGTGTGTTTGCCTGCTCTAACACCATTCTTTGGTTTCAGTATTATTATTTTCCTCAGCACAATTGGAGTTAACACCAGTCATTACTGCTCTTTCCAGAGCCTACAGCCTCTGTCAGGGTTCTCTGTAGTGCCATTGATGTGAACATGAACCTCAGCACCAAAGTGATGTGCTGACTTCAGAGCACTCCAAAAATAAACAGTAAATGATTGCAGTCAATATTGACTGCCCATTGTGCCTACACAAGCTTAGGAAGTCCTTCGTGTGCTGATTACTGGCATTGTACACTTTTAATGGATAATTCATAGCTCTTGTAATGTAACCCATCAATACATTATATCCTGAGGGAGTATTTAATCAGCAGATTTGCCCCTGCAGATTAACTCTGAATGCCGTAAAAATGCTTACAGTATTTGCAATATCAAACAGATACTTAAAGCAGGCAAGAAGGGTCATTTCAATCAAAAATCAAGCCCTTGGGCAGCTTCACTTGTTTTTTAAAGAAATTCAAAACTGGTATTTTTAAAATTTATCCACACATGTACCAAATTTCTCATATGTGCCAGAGTGTCTAATTGCTCTGCCACGCAGTCCGCTTCAGCTGCACAGGCCTGCGCTGTTCGTTTTTTCACTTCCATACGTGTGAGCAGGTGGCTGAGCCACCTTTACAATATTCATTTCAGTAAGTCTTATTCTACATAAATTATTGGGGGTGGGAAAGGGCTTTGTATCTTGAATCAGAGTAACAGCAGTATATCCTGTGCCATCATAAAGTAACCATATGGCTCAGAAACAAGCTAGAAAAGAAGCTTCTAATAGGAACCGCCTGCTTCTCATCCTCAGCTTCCCCAGCCAGCCCTTGGCTAGACACAGGTCTGTCCCATTTTAAAACTGGATTTTTAATTCTCCTCAGTCAACCTTGCTTTCCCTGTCCTAACCCTTCACAACAAGGCAATTCAGCCTCAGTGCCCACATTGCCACCACCACCCCTTTTTACCCAGACCCATCATGCGGCCAGCACAGCCCCTTTTGCTCCATCATGATGAACAATGTCCTGTCTTTGTTTCACTTCACATGCATTGTATTTTTCTTAATCTCATTCTGAAATGAGTGGAGTGGAGTGTCTCTGTGTCCCCCATCTGGGAGTGGCCACCAGCCAATGTCTGTAAACTGTTGGATGTGCACAGTTTGGCAGGGCAGCTTGAAAAGGCTTGATGATGACAAAAATTGCTTTTCTTACGATTCACTTTCTTCTCCAGCCTTGGTTTTGAGGGTGGTGGGTGTCAGGCTGGGTTTAGCTAGCAGGAGTCACTCCCATGGAAAATGTCAATGTTGCACAGTCTCCTAAAGGGCCAACAGTAAGCATTTTTTAATGGACAATGTTAGCTGATTGCACTATTGTAAAGAAAAACAAGCTGTTGAAGATAACCCATTTAGAAAGGAGAAGCTAAAGCAAGGTTTTGTGCTTGAAGAATATTACAAATATCCAGAGCTTAGTTAGGCAAGAAGTTTAATCTGATGATTCCCCACCACAAACCTTGGGTGTTACAGATTTTGAGTTGTCGGCCAAGAGCAAGCTATTTGCAGTGCAGAAAAAAATAGGTGCTATGACACAGGATCTTTGTCAAAAACTTGTGATCTCAATGTCACCAGTAATGTGTGAGCAAAATCTAGTTTAGAATCTTCCTTAAAAAAAAAAAAAATTATGTCCAAGAAAAAGCAGTCAACTGTTGTTGAAAGGAAATAGTTGGTATTCACTTACATGCAAGAACTTTAATAGTTTTTAAAATAATAAGTATCAGGAGAAACCTGTTTACACAGTTTATGACCTGTTAACTGTGACCAAAAATATAAAAAACAAAGTCATGCCCAGGATCCACCTTTCCAATTTTGCAACCATCACAAAATAAAAATCCATTAATATTCATAGCTAGGCTTACCTTAAAATGATGCTCAAAATTCCTGCAACGTGCTCTTCCTCAATGTGCTCTGCAATGTGCTCTTCCTCACAAATGTCATCAATCACTGGGAAGTCCATTATATAGCCCAGTGCAGCGAGTGGCATCATCTAGGAAGTTAATTTGCAAAAATCTGACTTTCGTTGTGTCAGCCTTTGCAGCCTGGGCTTTATTTTTTTTTATAGATATAAAACCTTTTTTTTTTTTTTTTGGTTACATTTTATCTCTTTTCCCACCGTTCTCTAAAGAATCGAAAATTAATGCACTGCTATTGGTTCTAAGGTCCAGTGCCACACGTTTCCGCTGGAGTCAGTGCTACTACACGGCCCAGGATGAGTGGGCCTTGGACAACATCTACATCGGCCAGCAGTGTCCCAGCATGTGCAGCGGGCACGGCTGGTGCGACCACGGCGTTTGCAGGTATGAACCATTTGTGAGTCCCTCCTAACAATGGTCTCCTGGTACTTCAGGTACCCTACTGTTTTCCATACTTTTCTTTTCTTGGCTGTTTTCTTATTTTTAGATTAGACATTAAAAAAATAAAAGCACTATGAGGGGTTGACCATTCAGGCAGCATTAGCAGCCAGTTGCTCCGCACCAGTGTGTCCAGGAACCCGTACCCTTGTCAGATCCAAGCACTGGAAGAGCTTTCAGTGGCACAGGGCTGCCCTGCTGCAGGTGTCTTGATGGCCCCTCCAGCCCTTTGCACAAGGACCCTGGCTTAGGGCCAGAGCTGCTTTTCTGGGTCAGAAGGATTCCAGGGACCAGCTCAGCACCGTTTGGCAGCCACTGTCAGAATTGGTGCTACACCAAGGACACAGACTGCTACTCTCTGCCAGAATCAAACTTGCTGGACACCACAGGATTTTTTTATTTTTAGAAAAAAGATACAGGGTGTCCCCATTTTCCAGTTATTCTGGTTTGTTTCCATGATACAAAACTGCAATCCCAGAATGATTTATTATTTCACATTGAATTTTATAATATCAATGCACCACATTAACTAATTGTCAGTATTGTGTTTACGCTTCCTTCCAGGTGTGATTCAGGGTTTAGGGGTACTGAATGTCAGCCTGAAAATCCCCTTTCTTCAACCATCATGTCTGATTTTGAGAACCCAGATACCCTGAAGACAGAGTGGCAGGAAATTATTGGGGGAGAGATCGTCAAGCCTGAGGAAGGCTGTGGGGTCATCTCATCTGGCTCCTCACTCTACTTCAATAAGGTACTAAAGAGGTCTGGGAGACTGATAAAAGCACATACTGTAGGTTTCTGTGGAGCATAATGTGGCAAAGAAAAGGGAAGTGGCAGAAAGCTGCATGCAATATTAGAAGTGCATTAAACAGCACAGCTGTGCTCTGCAGGTAAAGAACAAAGCAATCAAAAGAGGTAGGGAAAGACACGTGCACTATGTATTCAAGAAACAGCAGCTGTAGTGAAAGGTAGTAAATTGCCAGTGTTCTGGGAACTGTGTACATTCACAATGTCTTACTTGTACGTTTTCTTTTTTAAGACTCAGTTCTCAGCATCCAGCAGCTCCCATTTGTTTCCTCTGTACTGTCCTTGATAAGAGATGGGGAAAGGTTGGCTTTCCAGGGGACAAGCAGCTTAATTTGAGGTCACAGGAACAAAACTAGTGAGAAAACCCATCCTTTCAAGCTTTTAGAAAATGGTTAACCTGAAGGAGAATATTCTTTTGTATAACTTGGATACTTTGCAGACAAAAAAAAATAGAAGAGGAAAGAGATATAGGGAATTCTGCTAATTAGTAGCAATTATAGCTAAAATAAAAAGAGATCCTTATGACCAGATGTAAGATTATGCATTGTAATCACAGATTTATTTTTTGTATTGTTGCTCCTCAGGTCTGGTACTAAAGTTTGTTTTATTCTTAATTGAAAGGAAGAGTATAAATGCAGCTATGTGCTTCTTTTAAAGGTTTGATCAAACTGCCACTGCTGTCATGAGAGCCAGATTAGTCCCAGAAGAATAACCCAATATGCAACGCTGTGTAATTGTGTGTTGTTTACCTCATTACAAAAATCTAACCCATGAAATAATTTTCAGCACTCCTACATAGTCTCACATCCAGCTCCCCTGGAAATAGAGCTCTGCACTGAAAATTTCATAATAGACGAATCAGTATAACTAGCTAATTGTGTTAATTGGATTTTTTTATATAATTGTCTTCCCTGTTAGATGTTTTTCCTTCTGGCTCGGTTCCTTATGCCAAGTTTCTCAAAAGTAGTTTGCTAAATTAGAATTAACCTGCTATGATCTTTCTTCTGATTCCTGCTAAGGAGGAGTGAAAAACTCATTTAGAAATTCTTGGATTCTTTCTATTGATCTCTAAGGGTTAGGTTATCACTCATTTCTTGTGTAGTAGCAGTCTGTGTGCTGTCAACAGAAGGTGGTTTATTTAATTTCTGTTCAGATGTTTCTCAAGGCATCTAGTGGCCATGGTGGTAGATAATAAAAAATTATTTTTATAGTTGCCAAACAGTTCTGTATTGTTTTGGGGAGCTCGTATTCACATTTCTTTTCATTTGCTCAGACACTTTTTATTTGAATGTCTAATGTTTGCTGCCATAATCAATTACTGCTGCCAGAATTAATGTTGGCTTTGTTCTGACAACCCTCTATCTTTTGTTTTACAACTCATTTTAATCAATTGTAGGTGTGTTCACAATTCAGAGCTCTTTCAATTAGGCCCTGCAATTCCTCTGAGGCTTTATGTCACTCATGCCCTTTCTCAATTAACCTGGTTCTGTGATTACCCCTTTGGCAGGCAGAGCTGCTGTGGGGTGTGGATATGGAAACCCCACCTGTAATGGTTTTAGAGCCAGAGCTTGGCCCACTGCGGGTCAGTATGCCGGGTGCCCCAGCCAGCCAGGGCACACCTGCCCATGGGACAGCAAGGGTGTTTGCATCCTTATTACTCATTACTGGCTTGATTTGATGGTGATAATTTCAAATTCCAGTGGGTCTCCAAATGAAGCTGTGAAAGCAAACTACCCAAAGTTTATCAGTGTCACCTTGGCCAGCATTAGCCACGTGGGGCTGCGCCAGGAAGCTCAGGGCTGCTTCCAAGGCTGACTTACCTCGCTCTCATTGCACCATCCAGGAGGCAATTCCAATCTCAGCTGGGAATAAACAACCAAATAAACCAAAACAACAGGCACAATTTAAGAGTAAAACAGTATGACTCTACCCTGTATGAGCTTTTTGAGAGTCAAAGGATCCTTCACAGGTTTCACTGCCTTGTCATCAGTGGTTCAAGCCAACCAAGCTTCAGACACCCCTGTATTCAGCTTCCAGAAATCAGTCTCACAGTGTGAGGTGGCCTATTTGGTAGGGTCTACAAATGAGCTCAGGCTGTTACACCAGCCAAGCAAAATGTTCTGAGAAAGAAAGCAGTAGCCATTTTTCTATGCTGGGTTTACCCCCAGCTGTGTAGAAAGAAGAAAGAGATGATGAACGGAACAGGATTTAAATTCATCTATCACCTCATTAAAAAACACAGATGATATTTTAAATCTCAGCTCGTAAATCTTGTTATTTGTGTCCAGCTAGATCACGTCACTTTGCTTATCTCAAGTTTGTTTGGAAGTTTGTCATAAGCATCATAAATGTACAAGTGAGAGAGGAAAACATGAATATGACTTAAATTATATGTGTCATAACGTAGCCCTGGTTTCCCATTTTTATACCTTTTTATGCTTGGAGATGGAAAGAAACACACGGTTTTTTAAGGGAATTAGAAACAGTAGGCATGATGTTCCTGTTCCATTTGAGGGGGCAGTGCCAGATTGCAGCTACTTTGATAAATGCAGAAATATGATCCCTGCGTCCTCTACCCAGTGGTAAACAAATGGCTTTGCCCTAGCTATGAAAGCTTGTGGCAGCACGACGCTGTGCTGGGGCAGGGTTGTGCCAGATGCAGGGCATGCAGGTCACCTCTCTGGGGACACTGCTCTTGTCCTGTACCCTGCTTTGTCATGGGCAGCTTCATATCCCATATCAACATCTTGTAGGTTTGTTGATGCGCAAGTCCACAACTTCAGCCTTAAGCAACAGGGCACAAAGGGGAGAAGGGTAAGGGATAATTTTGGTTACAATAAAAGGCTCTTAAACCTTAAAGCTTTTTTTAGATGAATATGCTCTGTTTTCCTTTGCTAACACGCACAGAGCAACCACACTGACCTGCTAAACTCAAAAACACTCTTGGAAAAGCTGTTTACTAAATTTTACAAGTCTGTTTGTTTCTCTCAGCTATTCCTAGGTAGACTTGAAACTAAATTCACAGGTTTTAGTTGAGAGACTCCTGATTTACAATGCTTACTCAGAAAAGAGGATAGTTTTGTGTAGGAACAAATCTTATTCAGCTGGTTAATTGGAAGAAAATGCCGCTTGTGTGGTTCTTGTGTGGTTCTTGTGTGGGAGATGGGCTTCAAGCAAAGTGTTAGAGGAGATGATTTCAGGTGATTGGGTAACATTGTACAGTGCAAGATTTGGCCGGGGAAATAAGTCTAGAGAAATGGCCTTTTACTTCTCTACGCATTATTGATAAAAAGCTGAATACTTAAGAATTTATCCCTGGTTGATTCAGGATATCCAGCACATGATCTTTGTCTTCTGAAAGTACCTGGGACCTTGAAGGAATGAGATGAAATAATTACTTAGAAATTGTGCTGTGAAGTTGCATTGTGTCAAATATCTAATAAAAAATATCTAATAATATCTAATAATAAAAATTCCTATGGGATCAAATCAGGATGACATAAAGGATGGCCAAGACTAATTGAGAGACAAAAAAAGCCAAGTTGATACAAAAGTCAATGTCATCCATGTTGTGTAATTTTGTGTGCAATCTTCATCTGTGACAGACTTTAAATATGCCTATTCTTTGTGAAGGTGTCATAATTAAAATTATTATTGTCCCTCTGTTCTTTGTATTGTAGGCTGGAAAAAGACAGTTGGTAAGCTGGGATTTGGACACAGCGTGGGTGGATTTTGTACAGTTTTACATCCAGATTGGAGGAGAGTCTTCTTCATGCAATAAACCCGACAGCAGAGAAGAAGGTGTGCTGCTGCAGTACAGCAATAACGGCGGGATCAACTGGCAACTACTAGCAGAAATGTATTTCTCTGACTTCAGCAAACCCAGGTAGAATTTTGGTCTAAATTATTCAATCCATATGGCATCAACTTTAAAAAATATATATTTCTCAATTTATGAAAACATGAATAATAATTTAAAGTTATAAAGCTTAAAAGTCATCATTATATAGAAACATTTTCTGGCTAGCACAGTAAATTCCTGTCACTAGGAATGAAAAATGTAATGAAAATGGGCCTTAAAATCTGAAGTAAAATATAAAATTCCCTATCACCTCCTATTTGAAACATGACTAAAATACTAATATCTGCAAAAAAATAGCAAGCAAATACAGAACTTGCCCAAAAGAGGTGTCAAAATCTTCTATTTCCTATGACTCTGCTTTCACATCTGATGAACATGTATTAATGTCATATGAAGAAAAACTCCTTCAAATAAATATTTAAGAAGAAGAAATCATGTTCAGCCATTCAAATTTGCTGTCAGATACCTTGTCAGTGAAAATTTAAATTTTATTTGTCTGCATAGGTGCTAACATGATTTCTGTTACCTGTGATTCATGTACTTTAACATACAAATTATTTTATTTTCTCATCTTGTCATTTTGCATTGCAATGAACAATGCTTTCAGTCGGACTTCTGTAACTTGGCAGACTGTTCTTTTCTAGAGGTAATCTAGGCACTTGGAAGTATAAAACTCTTGAGTTTTAGGATAGAATAGAATAGAATAGAATAGAGTAAAATAGAATAGGACAGGACTATTTTGGGTAGAAGGAACCTACAACTGTGTTCAGTGTTACTCCATCCTAGGTGCAGAATCAACATTTTCACTTGTTAAATTTTATCCCATGAATCAATCCCAATGCTCCAATCAGTCAAGATTCATCTGCAAGACCTCTTGACTCTCAAGAGAGTCAATATCACCTCTCAGTTTGTATCATCAGCAAAAGGGTGGACTCAACTCCTGCAGATTATCGATAAATACCTTGAACAGGACTGCCCTGGGATTGACCAGAGGAACACTGATGGTGACCAGTCACCAGGCAGATGTGGCCCTATTCACTACAACCCTCTGAATTCTGCCCTTCAGCCAGGCCTTCACCCAGCACATTGTGAATCCACTCCTCCCATAGCTGGACAACTTGTCTGTAAAGATGCTGTGAGGTACAGTATCAAAAGCCTTACTAAAATCCAGACAAACTACAGCTACCCCTTCCCCTCCATTACTAGGTGAGTGCTTTAGTCTCTACTTGGTCAAAACTAAAGGACACACCCAACAAAGAAACTAAATAGTGAAACCTTCATCACTGGACTATCCAACACATTTTTAGACAAAACGTTTGCCCTCCTGAGCAATGAAGAGTGATGGTCCTTACTGAACACAGCTGTGTAGATTTATTTTTCTCTTGTTTCAAATGTGGTCCAGATCTTATTTTCCAATTCCTTATTCTTCAGCTATAAATCTAGGAATTCTCTGAAAAAGAACAATTCCTGCTCCTCTCTATGCCTAACTGGCAAGTGAAGCAGAGTCCATGGTACAAAAAACCATGTGATATAAAGAAAGAGTACAAAAGGATTGTATGTATAAATGCATATATGTAAGGTGTCTGAAACAAGACTGGACAAGTAACTAATTCTCGTACTTTTTGACGTAAGTATAATTAGGCTTGAAACTTGAACTTTTATTTAACATCATTTTTGTAAGGTGTTTTTTAAGTTAAACATAAAGCAAACTGAGGAGACCTAAAGTTCTTTTACAAAGATCTGTATAGGAGGGCTGAAATATTTTTACCCAAAGGAAACTGCTATATAATCTATTGCTTTGTTACAGAAGGATGCTTTTGTCTACAAATAGGACCAGTCAGCAGAAGAGAAGGAGAAATTTATTTTGCTAGCATATGTCACTATTACTGCCTGGCATCATAAAACATTAAGACTTGCTGAACATGGATCAGCTGAACAGTTTAATTCAAAGCTAGAGAGCTCAAATCAGTTCCTTATTGTGTTTGGCAATATAGTAATAGAGCATAAAAAATAGACATTGTCTTAAAGAGTTTACATTCTTCACAGACAAGAAGGACAAAGAATGCTTCTTGATATGCAGTGTATAATCTAGATATATGGAAAAATAGAATAATAGAATCATATAATCATTAAGAAAAGACCTCCAAGGTCATGAAATCCAACCTTTGACCTAACATCACCATTTCAACTAAATTACAGCAATAAGTGCCATATCCAGTTGTTTTTTGAACACTTCCAAGAATAGGGACTCCTCCAGCTCCCTGGGCAGCCCAGGGAGCTCCAGTGCCTGACCACCCTTTCAGCAGAGAAATTCTGCCTGTTGTCCAACCTAGACCTCCCCTGGCAGAGTTTGAGGCAATGTACTCATGTCACTGGTTGCCTGGAGGAAGAGGTCAATCCCCATCTTACTACAACCTCCTTTCGTGTAGCTGTAGAGAGTAATAAGGTCTCCTCTGAGCCTCCTTTTCTCCAGACTAAACAACCACAATTTCTTCAGCTGCACCTCATATGAATTACTCTCTTACACCCTTCCCCAGCTCCACTGCCCTTCTCTGGACACGCAAATTACCGAGGACTTGTAAGCGTAAGAGAGATGCTGGCTTTCCTGCCTCTCTTCCCTGTTGAGTGCTACCTTTCTCTACAGACTGTGTTCTCTGAAGTTCTGCTCAATTTCTGTTCCTCAGGTTTGTCTATCTGGAGCTGCCAGCCGCAGCCAAGACACCTTGCACCAGGTTTCGCTGGTGGCAGCCGGTGTTCTCAGGGGAAGGGTACGATCAGTGGGCCATCGACGACATCATCATTTTGTCAGAGAAGCAGAAGCACATCATTCCTGTTGTTAATCCCACCTTACCACAGGTAATAAGCAAGAGCAGGCTGTTGGCATCCCCACGAAACAGGAGTTATCCTGTTAAGAGTCTTGTTTGAATATAATTTTCTTTGAAAATACTGGGTCTATTTAAAGAGACAGCTGTAGTGTTTGCAGCTGCCTCTCTGTGTGGTAATAACCTGGATCTTTTCACAAAATCACCAGGCTCCTAATCTTTGTGACAGGGGATGTAATGATGTATCTCCATAAAGAGTCAAGACTGAAGTTTTGGAAATTAAATTTTTTTTTAAATTACAGAAAATAAAAATTACAAAATTTGAAAGTTCATCCTTTTGGGAATTATTCTGAAGTCACACTGCAGGGTGATAATATCTCTGGCTTTCGTTTCCATTTCTAACAGAACTTTTATGAAAAGCCAGCATTTGATTACCCTATGAATCAGATGAGTGTATGGTTAATGCTGGCCAATGAAGGGATGACCAAAAATGAAAGCTTCTGCTCTGCCACCCCCTCTGCCATGCTCTTCGGTAAATCAGATGGAGACCGGTTTGCAGTGACTCGAGATTTAACCCTGAAGCCTGGATACGTCCTGCAGTTCAAGGTATTCCTTAAACATAAATCTATGCAAGAATATCAGTAAAACTGCCTTTAGCCAATACTTGGAATATGCCACTGGGGCCACAGTTCAAACGTGATATATTCACAGTTCAAAAGTGATATATTAGGCCATTGCGTAAAAAGATGTGAAGAACGCCCATATGAACTCCTACAGCATAAAATGCCATCCTGCTTTCTGGAAGAATAGCCAAAAGCTTGGTGCAGGAAAGTATTTTTACCCCTCTGGAGAAGTTTTAAATCTTTTTGTTCTTCAGCACATTTCAGAAGCTGGCTGAAGTGACTGTTCTTATATTCAAGTCAAGTCAGTACTAGGAAATGCTACTGCACTGTCAAGCAAAAAAGGATTTATCCTGTCTGGGGCTCTGAGAGTACAAAAGCTCCAATGCAGTTTTGGCACATTTTTTGTATTTTAAACTATTTAAGGACTTACAAGCTGCTCTGTACTCCAGTGTGGGTTTTTCATATAATTTACTTTTATTGTGTCAATGAATATAGGCTCCAATTAGCATTTTCTTCTTTAAAGAGCTTACAAAAATTTCAGTGGTCTGACAATACATCAGAATATGGGCTCCAAAGAAAGTGTATTTGCTTTGACAAGCTCTTGTTTCTGAACCCTAATCAAAATTTTATTGAGTTTATAATGAAATCCCATTGGTGAATTCTGCAAGTTGGTTGCAATGCAATTTTAATGAGCTCCCCACAAATACATGGTCCTTACATAATTGGTGGATACAGACACTGAATAATTTACAAGTGGAATTATTAAAGAGATCAGATGTTTACAGGCAGCTTTTCAAATATAATTCCCACAGTTCTATAAATAGGAAAGTTCGTTAGAAATACTGGGATTTGTAAAATAATCTAATTTCAGCTAAAAGATATGCTAATAAAAAACTGAGGGATTTCAGTACAATTTCCTTGTGCGTTTTATACTTTAAACTGTTGACAACCCAAGGATATATCAATATATAAATACCATTTAGCCTGGAAAAGATGCTATTCGCCTCTTCACCACCTTCCTGTACTTTAGTGACTAAGTCTCCATTCTCTAGGTTTGATGATCAACAGCAATTAAATATTGTCTATGTTAAAAAAAAATCAATACTTAAAAATGTTTCACACACCTGCCATCACTGAAGCACTTGACAATGTAACATAACTACACGAAACATAAGAATGTGTCACAGAACAGTGAGTTCTTCCTAGTAAAGTCTATTATTTCAGGACTGAATTTATACTTTTTTGGGAAGCTTTTCAGCCTGCACATAAATGTGTTAGTCCCATTTGCGTGCTTTCGTGAGTGTGTGAAATTTCCATTTTAAATAGCAGACTGGAATAATTTTGCATTGATAAGCTCAAAGACAGTAATTTGTCAGAATTATTTCATTTTACATGAATGATTTTGTTTTATATTTTACATTCTACAGCTCAAGTAGAATTTCTGCAATAAAATAATGAAAAATAATATTTTTCTGGTAGCTTGAAAAATGAAACCAAAACTTCAAATCAGCAGTTGATTTAGGTCTTGGTTTCATTCTCATTTCACATTTTAATATGCATTTTCTACTTAATCGAATTTTACTCTATTCTGGGGACCCAAACTGCAGTACCAACTTCCAGACATCATTCCTGAAAGGCCAGTGACAAGGCTATGTTAGGGCTAACCCGGGAGTCAGGCTGATCCCTGTGTCCCAGGGTACACTGGGGCACACTGGGCTGCAGATGGGGTGGATCCCAGAGGACACAGCTCTTTCCACTCCTGGGCATGCAGGTGCCTGCACAGTATTTGCTGTTTGGGGCTTGCTATGCACAGGGACTCTTGGACAGTTCTTTGCACCTTTTTGTCTGCTGAACTCAGCAACATTAATGAAGGGATAGTGTGAATTTTAACTGAGAAATGTCATATAAATGTAAGAAACAAACTCCAAGTATCAGTCTGCCAGCAGGGTTCAGAGCAAGTGCTCAGAACATTAAGCCTCCCAACCCAAAAAGGTGGTTTGCAGCCAATAAATACTAATAACAGTGCAGGTTTCTTCATATGGTTACTGACTCTCTGCTTTTTTGCAGCTGAACATTGGTTGCACCAACCAGTACAGCAGCTCTGCCCCTGTTCTGCTGCAGTACTCACACGACGCTGGGCTCTTCTGGTCACTGGTGAAGGAGGGCTGCTACCCCGCGTCCCCGGGCACGAAGGGCTGCGAGGGGAGCTCCCGCGAGCTCAGCGAGCCTTCTGTGTACCACACGGGAGACTTTGAGGACTGGACAAGAATTACTATTGTTATCCCCAGGTCACTTGCAGCCAGGTACTGTGCGTTGTAAACCAGTGATGCCTGTGGGAGCTGTGGATTAGCTGATTTAGCTGCTTCTAGAATGGTACATTAGGAAAAAGTTGCAAAGCTGTGAATAAAAGCAGTGTTAAAATCTGGCAGATCTGGGAAAAATTTACTGTGCTGCCCAAAGCAGGGAGAATTTTCCATTTTAAAGGTGTCAGATTGGTCTATAATAAATAATTAAACTACAAAGCTCTGAGGAACCCGGCACATTTTAATTTAGCATCAATCCCTTCATTGTCTTTATCCGTGTCAGTTAGGTCAGAGGCACCAGCAAAAGAGTAATAAGTCACATGAATTAAAGAAGCCATTTGAACAGGATTAATTCTAGTTACCACTGGGCAAAGAAACCTTAGCAAGGTGTTTGAGCTGATGCATAATGTGCCGTGTCACTGAAGGCAGCCAGGACAGCCAGAGGCAAAGGAGGGAAGAATGGTAGTTTGCAAGCACAACCTCAACATAAGATTGATACAAGTGAGAAAACATCAGATGGTGAAAGACACAAATAAGCCTTGAAATCAGGAGGCTTTTCTCAATCTTATCTGGATTTGGCTGAAGTTTCTCACTCCCCTTACTCTGTCCTACTCTGTCAGTAAAACACCCCTATCTGATTTGCTGGATGCACCAAGTGCTGCCAGCACAACCACCTCACCAGGCCCCTGGCCATGTCACTCTGCCTCCTGCTTCTTGCCCCCCAGGCAGCTTCTCTAGTGCTGCCTCAGGGTTTCTGACCCATCCTCCTACCACAGGCTCCATGTCCTCAATCCCATTTGAGTCTGTGGCATATTTTATATCGGGGGAGCTGGTGCCTCTGCCGCAAGGACTTGAAATAGCAGTGTGTACCATAACAAGTTTGTCTTTTCTTCAGTAATTAGCCAATAAAGGCAGGTGCCAAATTGCACAGATCTGACACCAGCTGATTTGATTTACCCAAAACAAGCAGGGCAGAATCAATAGCAGCAATCTGTTTGGCATTATGTTCAGTAATGTGATCAGGAATAAGAAGCTCATGCTAATACATTAAAAATATAAGTATTGTGACTGCAGTGTCTTGGCATGTTGAGAACTGAGTTTGTTGTGGGTCACTTAGGAAATCATGGTTCATGGGTTAACCAGAGAGCATCCCATTTCATTATTTGGTACAGAGCACGAGCACGATGATCACCTACCTACCAAATCCCAGTGCACAGCAAAAAAGAAAAAGAAATTGGTTTATTACATTTTAGGGAGAGTAGCAAGGAGGATCTTAGTTAATCCATTATATTGGCAATGAGATTTTAAATCTGTTCCCCTCTCTGGAGCTCCTGTAAAATGATTCAGCTAAAAGTTAAAGACTGGAAATTAATAACCAAAATATTTTTTCTTCAACAAGTCTCCTATGCAGTGGGTCAGAGTTGTGGGCAGAGTGGGAGCTTCAGAGGAAGTTTACTAAAGAAGCCCTCCCAATGAGTCATGAGGTCAAGAAAGGACCCCACTGCTTTCTAAACTCCTTCTCAGAGTGGAGCCTGGGTGCAGCTGGATCCAATCTTAGCCCCAGACTTTGTCAGTGGTTTATGTCTAAAGGTTTATACAAGTGTAACTGAACCTTTAAACAACATTGTCCTGCAGGATTAAGGATGGCAAACTACATCTATTTATATAAATACGTTTATTTATGATTTATTATGGTAACAATTAGACAAGAAGATCTTAATCAGAATTATTTGTTACACAGTATTGGAACTATAACAACTATTATAATATAGTGCACTATGAAGCAACATTGAAGCAATAGTATTGAAGCAATTGTATTAAAGCTAGCAAAAACAATTATTAAGTAGAGATGGATGTTACTCACCCATACAATGACCGTGGGCAAATTTCTTGCTCAGCCTCAAGGATTAAGCTTGAGGGGCATCCCCACCCAAGGGAGGAATACCCACCCACTCCAAGAAAGGATATGTCAGAAGGCCCTGCCATTAAAATTTGGGACTAGACTTTTATAGTAGGAAGTGATTGACTGTCAGTCATATGTCTCTGGGCCAGCTGTGTCAGCTCAGCAGCCTTAGGTAAGTTATTAGTAATATCACTTCTTTGTTCCTTCATCTGTGTTTTACCAGGTCTACCACATCTCCACCTCACGATCAGGACTTAACTTTGGGATTGATGGGTCAGACAGGTTTCAGCATTCAAGACACGGTCTTTGCCATTCTATTTAGAAAGTGGCTTTTTTTCTAGTAACCAAATAGCTTAAAATTCTTTTACTCAAAAATGTGCAGTCCCATAATAAACTCTGCACCACTGCTACTACTGAGTTCCTTTCAAAAGTACTGTAAGAAATGGAGCTGAGGGATTTTAATATGTAATTAGCAGTTCAGGTTGAACTGAGTAGTAAAAAGCATCTTCAAAGTCACATCAAATCATTCACTGTTGTTGATAAAACCGTGTATTTGTTCTTTGCATCACACTGATGGATACGGGCCAGAGAAACAGAGGAAGTCAAAATGCAGCCAAAAGGTCTGGAAGAAATATCCTTAAGCAATGTGACACAAAATGTAGGATGACAGAAACCCAGGCATCCTATTTGCAAATGGCTTATTTAGGAAAAGGTCCTTTTAATCTTAAGCAAGGAGCAGTAGCTGTTGAAGCCAGGAGTAGCAATACCGTTGTTTCTCTTTGCAGTAAGACTCGATTCCGCTGGATCCAGGAGAGCAGCTCCCACAAGAGCGTGCCTCCTTTCGGCTTGGATGGCGTCTACATCTCCGAGCCTTGCCCCAACTACTGCAGCGGCCACGGGGACTGCGTCTCGGGGGTCTGCTTCTGTGACCTGGGCTACACGGGTAAGACAACCCTCTTCAGGTGGGATTACAGCAAGCACTGGCTGAGTAAAAGCTGTAAACCTGGCATCTTGTTTTTCCTTTCCGATATTCTGGAAAAATACGTGATGACATATATTGCATGGGCTGCCAACAGGAATCTTTTTTGTTTTGTTAAATAAAATTCAGCACAGGCAAAGCAGAGCAGCTGAAGGCAGCGGACACCGTTGATGTTTCTGGCAACCACAATCTTTGAACATCACCATCTGTATGAGTGGAAAGGGACTAGCAATAAATGAGAAAACAAAATAAAATATTATAAACTGAAAAGTCTGCTTAAAAGCCTTTGGATCATCATCAAAAGAATCGTTGCCATTTTTGAGTCCCCTGGCCATCAGATGGCATGGGACCAGGAGGGAACATATGTTCTGACAGTCCCTTCTGTGGAAAATTCTGCTCACTTGTGGTTTTGGGGGCTTTTATTCTGAAATAGAAAAAAAACCAAAATGCAAACCCTCTGAAAAAGAAATGATTGACACAACCAGTTGCACACTGCACTCTTTTCAACCCTCAGCCAACAAAGCAATAAGCTAACATTTTTTGTTCGATTTGTCTAAAATTAAATAAAAGGATAATATTTTTCTGCTTGCAAAAAAATGCCTTATCAACATAAAGAGTGGGTATTTTTCAACGAGTGAAATAAGCCATCTTAGAGTTTAGAGGAAGAGAGCTTATTCTTCCCACAGAAATTTGTAAAGTGGCTTTAAAAAGGTACAATCCAGTCATCGGGGCATTTTCTTAGAAAATCTTGGTGCTTTGTCACATATGGATGCAATGGAACCATGTGCCAGCATGCTGTATCTGACCCTTACTCTGTCCAGCAGTTTCACCAAAGCATCTCCATCTTTTTTTTTTCTTGAAGCATCACATGGAACGTGTGTGTCTAACGTGCCTAACCACAGCGAGATGTTCGACAGGTTTGAGAGGAAGCTAAGCCCTCTGTGGTACAAGATAACAGGAGGTCAGGTTGGGACAGGCTGTGGTGTGCTCAGCGACGGAAAATCCCTGTACTTCAATGGACCTGGCAAAAGGGAGGCAAGGACTGTTCCCCTGGACACCACAAATATCAGGTCAGTGCTCAGTGCTGCTTCTCACAATTACCTGTGTACTCGTGTTCTCTGCTCTGCCCTGTTGCAAGGGTGGATATGAGAAGGTGGGAAATGTTTTTTTCTGGTAGTCATAACCTGTACAAGAACTCTGAAAGATAGAGAAAATACTTTTTTGTTCATTCTGGTTTTTTGAAAGAGAATACTTAGGTTAGAAACAGTGGAATAGCAGCATAAAATAACACAAAATATTACCTCTCTATCCTTCTGAGAAGATAGTTTGCAGTGTATTCTAAGGCAGAAGACATGGCCTTGAGAATGCACAAAACCTAAGGCTCTGCCCGTAGCTGGAGAGAAAAGCTCCTTTTCCCCTGACTGTGTTGAATTGACGATGGCAGAGCAAGGAGCTGTTTTTTACTTGCCAGATGTTGTGAATTACTCCACTTGTCAGAAGTGTTAAGGAATGGAATGTGAATTGTTTCTGCATAGCCAAGAGGCTAACAAGCCTTCACCTCTCTCCCTGCTGCTACTGAATCCTGCTCCATTGGTAGCAATTATCCTCTTCTCTCAAATTGCCTAGCTGATTAATGTAATTAGGATGAACAAAGGGCTGTTAATTCTAACCACTATTTAGCTTGGAGTTTGCTGCTGCTTTGTCCAGCCTCATGAGAGATTAGGCACCTGAAACCTTGAGCACCCTACAATTTTGGCAGTTAGCTTAATAAAAGATATTTCTACTGACAAATACTGCTCTGAGAGTAAGTGATGCTATTATTTACTCCATTATTTAATTTGTGGGATCACTCAGCAAAGACTGGCCAGAGGTTACTGTGATCATTCTCCAGCTCAGGCAAGCAGGGCTCTATAGGGCAGCGTGGGGGCTGCGGGTTTGGGGACATCCTCAGCTGCTCCCCAGCACTGCACAGAACTGCACCAGCTGCCTTTCTTCTGTCCCCTGTGTGTCTGACAAATACGTGTCATAGTTACATCATTAGGTAAATTAGTTATTAATTAAGCTAATTAATTGTTTGAAAAATATGCTTAGGACAAGTACATGTTTGCCCTGGAACTCTAGAAAGATGTGAGCACTTCTATTCCACTGTCTTCAAATCTTGTGCTATTAATCCTGGGAAGCATTATATTGGGAGTAGTCTAGACTACTTCATTAAGAAGTCTACATTCAAAACAGTGTTTTTGAGTTATTCCTTCTTTCATGGAGAAATCTTTTTATAAAGAAAAGTATTTCCTTTAGTTTTAATATTACTTTGAAACCACTTTTTATCCCAGATATTCATATTTATATCTTTCCATTTTTGTAAAGTTTGAACCATTTTAAAAGCCAGAAGAAGTTTCAAAATTCTGAACAATGCTCTTTCTTAATGTTTTTAATATACCACTGCTTCTCTTTGGCACAAGAATACGGTGATCTGGTGTCTTAAAACTGCCTCAAAAACATAAAGGGCCAGAGAGACGCTTGGTAAGAGCAACTAAGATCTCTCTTCTGACCACATACAATGTGAGCTGCTCTCCTGCTGGAACTGATTGTTATGTCAAAATAAATCAGCACTTCATTTGTTTTGTAAGCATCACAGTGAGCAGGTTAACTCCCTTGAGCAATTCAAGCTCGAAGCCACATCCCTGAGCTGTTTGCTAGACTGAACATAGTGGTCATCTCAAAAACAAATGGGACTAACGTGGATTTTTTGCTTTCTTCAGTGTGTGCTCAAAGGTAGTAGCCACCTGATGCTGCTTGACCAGGACATGGACTTAGATTAGAGCAATTACCCCAGGCTGCTTTTGTGTTCAGAGGAGAGAACAGCTGCTTCAAAAGGGCAACACAACTCATCCTAAAATAGCTGCTAGCAAAGGCCAGTGCTTTTTCTTCTGGAAACATGTATTTCTTTCTTTCATTAGTTGTAAGGCAGCCTGGGTTGGCCGTGTATAACTCAGATATTCGGCTTCAGACACCTTGCTCTGAACAGATGCATCCCACTTAAATGTTTGAGGCCATCTGTAACCTTAAGTGGGTCTTTTTTTCTAGGAGCAAGGGCACACTAAGTTTGTGAGAATGTGAAGGGTTAACTGAAAACCCCATACACTAAAAAGAAAATAATTCCTCAGCCGAGAAATTTTTTTCATTATTGGAGCTAAAATTAATGTCACTTGAAAGGGGAGATTAAAGGGAAGTACTTTTTCCCATTTTGGTATTACTTTTTGCATTCAGTAATGCCTTGCATAGAATTCAGTTATCTTATTAGGGGTCATCTTAGCCCCTGCACATTCATCTTTTATTTTTGCAAGGGTTTTTTGGTTGGGGGGTTTTGGTGACTGAGTAAACAGCAGGAAAATATACCTTGAAAGACATACTGCTAGATATGTGGATTGAGGGTTGTGAATAGGAAGGCTGAAACTCCTGCAGTAGATTTTTAAGCTTATTTTTCAGGTTAATAGTGTTTTCCCAGACCTTTTAAGATCTTGTTTTGTTAAATCATGCATGGAAGAGCCTGATTGAAAAATTGAAAAACATTGCGAGACACTACAATTTTATTTTCATTCTGATTTCCTGCAGATCTATCTATTCATGTTCCCTATCATCACAGCTTCTTGAATGTTAAATGTAAATTTAATGAAAGGAATGTACAGAATTTTTTTTTTTAAATGAAGTTCGAAGACTCTTTTCCCTTTCACTCTTTCCAACAGAGCATGGTCTGTGGGGGCTTGGTGTCCCTAGTTTGCTCTGCTCCAAAGAGGTTGAGATTTGCCAGCCTGAGGTGGGTGGTGCTGCTCAGGGGAGCAGCCCAACAGGGCACTGCCACACCCGGGTGTCACACTAAGGTCATTTTAAACTAAAGCTTGTGCTTGGGAGCCAATGACCATAAAAAACCACTCGAATTTCAGTTTATACATTAAGTGGTATCATAATCTTAGCTTTGTTTTTCCTATTGCCTCCTTATTCCTTTATATGATTGACTACACCTTTCTTTCCCAGATACTAGGAGGATGTCACAGCACTAAGGGAGCTGTAAGTGTCAAAATGCATTTCACCCAGATGATTCTTCTTTTTTTTGCCCTACACTTCAGAAAGCCCCTGGAGTCTCTCCATCCCTTCCTTATTGCGTGGCCCAACACACCAAAGGCACAATTTCACCAGCAGTATTTCTAGCCTTCTGACTGACAATGTGATACATGGATGCATTTTGGTTGCTGATGGGCTACTGCCTCCCATTTCGATGGCCTGTCCCTTATGACACTCCTGACTCTCTGTTCAGAGGGAGCATTTGCACACAGTGCCTACCTGGCAGCTAGATAAAAACCATGGAATATATATATATAATTTTTTTTCCAAGTGGTGACATCTGGCTTGTTAGCTGACTTAGCTCCCATCTGCTTTACAGACGCCATTGCTAATGACTGTGCAACCATCCCAGGGAGCTGTTCTGGGTCACACACTTAGAGATGGGCTGATTCACCCCTCTGCAAAAAGGGTTTTTTGTTCTTTGGTTTTGCTTTTTAACGATCTTCACATTTGGCAAGAATAAAATAATTTCATCACAGGACTGTAAATCTATTCACCTCTGAGGCTTCTGTCTAGAGTTTTACTGCCTGAATACTTCTGTGACAACAGAGCTACCTGGCTAAAGGGTGTAGTAGTGTGAGCCTGACTAGTCTTGAGCTATCTGTGGGGTTGTTTTAGCAATGAGATTGATGAGGATATTCTGGCTTGTCCTAGACCCTGTGGATGTACAAAACATCTCAGACAGTAGACACAGATTTTGATAACAGAACTGGAATGTGGCTGGGTTTAGAATCAGAGGAGGATTATGATATTGTGTATGTAACAGTGGATGAGGGAAATTAGAATCCTGTATGCCTTTTACTGGCTCTGGCTGTAGTCATGTAGCTTGTTTGTGATTTTACCAAAATTACTACAAATTAGGACCAAATCCTCTAATGCAAAAAGAGCTATCCTTGTGGGGAATTATTTGAGTGGCAAAAATGCACCTCAAAGTTTATATTTTAAATAAATAAGTTATCTACATGCAATAGAATTAATGAAGCCTGATTTTCTAACATCCTAATTTAAAAACTGGCCAGGAAGCAAGGAGGAGAATGGCATTGCCAACTTGCAGCATGCAAAAGCTCATTGTGGGTTTGAGCCCAGTTTCTCCGCTCAGGTGCTGTTCTGGGTATGCAATGGAGACAACCTGTGGAGAATGTGCACATTAGGGGGTGGTGGCATTATCAGTCATCTCAAGGCTCTTTACCTTAGTTATGACCCAGTAAGACTCAAGATGAATTCCTGAGACATGCAGTGAAATTTGGTGAGTGAGCAGCAGGGCACTAATTGAAATTAATTGTTGTTATATTGCACTATAATGTGTATCTAAGAGGAAATGTAAACTACTCTAAAACCACAGAGTCACAATAATAAACAAAAGCTCAGCAGGGATACTATGGCATGACTGCAAATTGAGGAAAAAAAATTAACAATATTTTGGAGCAGAAGGATGGAATAATACTTAATTCAAATACAGCTAAACAGGGATGTTGCAGACTAATCCAGAGTTCTGTCAATAAAACCAGCAATCCTGTCTCAAGGAGTTTTGTGGCATCAGAAGGACTGCAGGAAGTAGTTTTGGAAAAAACTGAAGACATGGAAAAATGTTCATGCAAAGACTTAGATGCAACAGTTGCCATGGTTTACAGTACAAAGGAGTAAGAGAAGGTAGGGAAGTGATAAAAGCACTGACTACAGGGCAGGTTGCAAGACAAGCAGATCAGGAACATTTTTTTCACCATTTCATGATGTGAGAACAAGAGAATATTGTTATGAGAATGAATATTGTTGATATTCATTAATAATATGAATATTGTTTTGAGGATGAAGTCACAGTGTATAGTTCAAATTCAAAGGGCCTACTTCACAAAATGTTCAGTGTACTCATTTCACTGAAAATTGTTTACATCAAGAATTTAAGGATCTAAAAGGGATTGGTGTTTTAGGAGGATATAATAATTTTATTACAACTCCAGTGCTGTATTTTAAAGCTTCACCTAATTTCCAGTTACAAGAGGCCAAGGTAAGATCTGATGTACAGAACAGCTTTGCCTTCTTTGTAGATTTTGCAACCTTTGTGTGAGACGGAACGGCTAAATTCTGCTACTCACTCAAAAATATGTTTATTAGGCACAGGATTAATAAACCACATCACTTTCTTCTGTCTTGGGTCCTTCACTATTTACCATGCTCATGTTTGATTTCTCTGGGAATATTGCCTAATCAATAAGCTTGGAATAATGACCTAACTGAAAATGCCATTAGTAAAGAGAGGCAAATTATCCTGACTGATCTTGTGCTATCAGTAGATGATTACACTTCTTTTCTATCCTGTGTTTTTTAAAAGGCTAGTTCAATTTTATGTACAACTTGGAAGCAAGACTGTTGGTAACTCTTGCAACAGACCAAGAGCCAGGAATGAAGGTAAAGCCCCTTTTCTTTATAATAACCCTTTCTCATTTTGCATCTTCTGCAGTGTTTTTGCTTTTTGCTGCCTTTACAAAATCAAAAATATTTTTTTAACATAAATCAATTACCTCCTCAGTTTTCATAAATGGTGCAGAAAGCTATTTACTTTTGATTGACATTATTATTTATAATTAGTTGTACCAAACCTAATGATGATCTATCTGTAGGTTTAATTGTTGGAGCTGTGATGATCTAAGAAAGACAACATTCACAAGGCAAGGTGTAATAGCTTTTATTAGACTACTTGATAGTGTTGGAAAACAGGTAAATTTACAAGTACACAGGACTTTTCATTAAGTCTGAAATAAGAGGAAGTAAATTCAAGTTCAGGATAACTCCATTTCTGACCTGAAGAAAAGTTGTGTGCCTGAAAACTTGTTCATCTTCTCAACTACAACAGTGGGTCTAATAAAAAGTTCCCTTCCAAACCAAGCTCATGCATGATTTATCCAAAATGCAAAATTATAAACCTGCAGCTGAAAATTTATTTAGTCTGAATAAATTCATCTCTCCTAGATGTCTCCTCTCTTATTTGACCCACATGCTTAAAGTTACTGGAGTGGAGGACTGATACTTGTGTTTGGGAAGGATCAGCATTTTGGGAGCAGATTCCCATGTAAAGTGGTCTGGTTGCATGAAGACAGACCGCTGATGTGATAGATGAGAAAATTTAATTTTTCTCTCAGTATAAATCATTTAATGTCAGTGGACTGTTTCCTGATATTTGGCGTTTACATTGACTCACTCAGTGAGGAAAGCTGTCATCTTGCAGCACAGATTACACCAAGGGTTTGATTCTCTTCTCATTTGCACCAGTATAAGACACGAGAAAATTCCATTATCTTTGAACATACTCCAAAACAAAAGAGTTTTAAGAGAAGAAATATACACAGGTGCTTCTTATCCCCTTTGATGAGCTCTGCTGGGCTTCTGCTGTGTCCTACTATTTACCATACTGTATATACAATACAAAGATGATCTTAAATTGTCTAAATATTATGATAATAATTTCCAAGGCTGCTGTGAGCTTGCATGCATAGTAGGAGCATTGTGATCCCAGCTATCAGAATTATAACTTAGTCTTCCACACAAACTGCGAGGATACCCAACATGAAATAAATACTGTGTAAAGAAAATCACATTATTCCTATCATTTCTGTGGTATAATCCTTAGCTTCCCTGAGGCTGTAAAAGATTTGATCCTTTGAGTTTGGTGAAGACAGTCAAGATGGCATGTGGCAGCTAGTGACCCACGTCACCTTTGCTGTAGGACTTTGTCCACAAAATGCTCCTGGAGCAGGAGATGCCTAAAGGGTGGGGCAGATGTCAAAAGGCCTGTGCATGGGATGGGGGTTGGCAGTTCCTGAGAGTGATCTGCCCCCTCTTTGCTCTGCACAGTCACACCAGCTGCTTTTCTTAATTTTAAATATAGGGCTTGTTGTTCAGTACACAAATGACAATGGGATCACCTGGAGTTTGCTGCGAGAGCTGGACTTCATGTCGTACCTGGAGCCCCAGATTGTTTCCATAGACTTACCCCGCGAGGCCAAGACCCCTGCCACAGCCTTCCGCTGGTGGCAGCCACAACATGGTAAGCAAGGCCATCCTAAAAAGTCCTTAAGCAGCTTTACACAACCCACATGTCAGTGCTACTCAGTATGGACGTGTTGCGCAGAGACCTCAGCTCATGAAAAACACAGTATTTTGAACAGTTGGGTGTTTTAAGAGCATATATGGGCTTTCCTGTGTCACACTATGGGCATGACTTTTTTTTATAGCATCAAGCTGAAAAATGGGCTTAAGAGTAAAATTGTTTAAGAGCTAAATTTAAACCAAAGATGCTTTGATAACAAGGGGGAGGGGAAAAGAATACTAGATTTAAAAAACAAAACAAACAAAAAAACCCCCCAAAACAATAAAAACAAAACAAAACAAACGAACAAAAAACCCCCCACCCACCTAAACAAGATTAGAGTTTTTACCTGAGTATAGAGTGACCTGGGATGCCAAATGGCTTACACTCTCAATCCCTTTTTTTCTCTGTTTTGGAAGTAGAGGCATAACTTGGCCTTGAATCTGCCTACCTGGTGGCTCCCATCTCACTATTTTAATATCTCCACACTCCAAAGCAGAACTCCCTCCTACCACCCTTTCTGGTGTCCCAGAGCCCAGCTCCCCTGCACCTGCAAAACCACTCAGCCACTTCCCACAACCTCAACTGAAAGTAAAACCCTGGTGCTGGCTGATTCCTACAGTTCCTGTGAGAGTTCCCACCTCTCATGGGGGCACATTACCACTACTAAAAGTGTCCTGGTTAAGTGTCTTCCCTTTGCAAAAGGCAGCAGCTCCTGGATCTGCAAGAAATATAAGGCAATATTCAGAAATATAGCCAAGTACATTTCAACAGCAATTCCTTGGGGAGCAAAGCACATAGCTTACATTCAGGTAATTATGGTATGCAGCTTCTTAGACATCATTTATCATTCTGATGGCTGATTTTATTCATACATTTTCTTGTATGTGCTGGACTTAATTGTCCTCACCCAGTAAGAGAATAGACAAGACAAGAGGGATATGATTTAGTTAAGACAGTTCCTTTGGTAAAAAGTGCTGTACAACTACTGGAGCACCACAGACCATCATTCTGTGATGATCATTTGCATTGGTGAGTGGTGCAATATCCAGCCTATTGGTCCCTGTACTTGCCTTGGTGGCACCTGGATGACATCTGTCCCTGCTGAGGGTGATCACTCTTAAGACCACCTGATGGCAGCCCTGTGGCTCCCAGTAAAAGCAAAGTTTTATGACTGGAGGTTGAAATATCACCTACACCAGCACCTACAGGTGACAAGTACTTCTCTTAGAGATGTTAGTTCCTTCATGGACTATCCTCTCTCTGCCATTCCTCAGTGCACAGTGGTCCTATCAGCCACGACCCACATTCCTCATGGTGGCAAGGCAAAAGTGCTGGCACATTGCTGCAGGCTGACAATTTATTGTAAAGGCTTTCCTTCCTCTCCTGTGAGGGCAGTAATCGTGCAGTAAGATGTTCTTTCCAGTATGCCAGTAGAAAGGTGAATTGAAATGAAGGCTGAAGAAATGGGCTGGAGATGATGAGGAAAGTGAAATGCCTGTAGGCTGGAGAGCAAGAGGAGAGAGATTTCCAGGAAGGAGAACAGCCCTTCTCTAAATATTATCTATATGCAGAGCCTTCAGCATTTTCCTTCATGTTCTATTCGCTTTCATACAAAAGCTATTTTGGGAACTAGACTTGAGGCCTTTCCTATTGAGCTGTGGGGAATGGCAGGAAGGTTGTGACCCACAAAATGAAAATCTCCAATCTAGGGGCTCAGGGTGTGTCTCACCCAAACAGAGGGAGAGCATATTATGGCAAAGGCACTGAAGCTAAAGAAATAAGTAGGGAAATACCTGTGTTTATCTGTAATAGAAACATACTCTAGAGTCCAGGTGCATCCTTGAGCAATGTTTTAGTCTTGTTTAACAGCACTCAGTCTCTGTGATTGAGCACTGCTCCCTGAGTGAACACAGCACATGGGCAGGAAACCACTTACAGGAACTCCACTAACCTGTCTGTTCTGGTTTTTGTAGGAAAGCATTCAGCCCAGTGGGCTTTGGACGATGTGCTTATAGGGATGAATGACAGCTCTCAGACTGGCTTCCAGGATAAATTTGATGGAACTGTGGATTTACAAGCAAGCTGGTACAGAATACAAGGAGGTCAAGTAGACATTGACTGCCTGTCTATGGATACAGCTCTGATGTTCAGTGAAAACATTGGTATGTGTCATCAAACATTGCTACATTTTGTATGAGTCTATTTTATCAATTATATATGGATCAAGTTTTACAAGATAGACGGTATAGACAAATCCAGGCATTTAGTAATCTATAGGGAAGAGAAGGCTGGAAAAAGGTGAAGATAAAGGTAACAAATTTGAATGCCAGTACTGAAAGCATATGCTGAAGATACACTTTGTTGTTGTTGTTCTTCTTCTCTCTTTGCTTAGGAAAACCTCGTTACGCTGAGACTTGGGACTTCCACGTATCAGCCTCCACCTTCTTGCAGTTTGAGCTGAGCATGGGTTGCAGCAAGCCATACAGCAATTCCCACAGTGTTCACCTGCAGTATTCCCTCAACAACGGGAGAGACTGGCACCTGGTGACAGAGGAGTGTGTCCCCCCAACAATCGGCTGTCAGCAGTACACCGAGAGCTCCATCTACACTTCAGAAAGATTCCAAAACTGGAAGAGAGTTACTGTCTACCTCCCACTCTCCACCAAGTGAGCATTGCTCTTCTGGCTGTTTAGTATGACAAAGGTTTTGCTGATCTAATTTGAACAAACATCCCCCAGCTTGGGAATGTTTTGCATGTCTTTTAAATTTTTAAATGTGTGTTGTCACGCCACCAGAATTTTAAATTTCACTTCAAAATATTTCATCAGCCATAATGTGAACTGTAGGGACTTAAGGAAGTAACAACTTTGATGAGTGAATTCTCGAGTCTTGCCTATAATTTATGACAGTAAGAACAAGAATGCTAAACCAGATCTTCTAACATTTATGCAATAGGAAGCAAGAATAAATACCCTGTCCATCCTTTCCTACAGTAGTGTTTTCTCTTATTGCACGTAAGTTGTCATCCAGCATTTAGGCATGTTAGTCACAGCATTCAGTCAGTCAGAACACATGTCACTGGACGTGCTACCTCCACCCTTTTGACCGGGAGGAGAGTTCTGCTGACATCCTCAGGATATCACACTGCTGTAAATGGATGTGGCAGATGTGCTGGCATCCATCTCTCTAAATAAAACCATGCCCTAGTTTAGGAATGACAGGTAATGGTGACACTGCTTACCATTGTTCTGAGTAGTTCTGTAATTCTTCAGAGCACCCTACACATTACCTCTGTCCCTCTCATCACCCAGAAAATACAGTGGTAAAATTGGACATACAGTAAATGAACTGGGCCTGGGGTTCACATCTTGGTTTCTAATTCCACAGTTCACTCCAGGCGGCCATATATCATCTTCCAAAGAGGTTTTTTTCCCAAAATACTTTCCTCATTTGAGGGTAACAAGGGAGTCAGCAGTGACAGCAGTGTGTATGCATCTGCATGTTTGTACATATATACTCATATATTCTTATATATATATGAACATATATAACCATTGTTTTTCCCTTTACCCAACGCTTTATAGAAATGAACTTTCATAACTTACTTTACTGAAGCAATTTTATTGTTTCCACTCTGCTAGCAACACATGGAGCTATGAAGTGCTAATGGAACTACTAATTTCTGCTCAACTGCTTTGCTGATCAGCAAGTGTCTCAGCAATGTTCTTTCTTGATTACCACTTTGGGCACCTTTCTTTAGAATATGCTGGATTTTTGCCTAAAAGACTAATGTGAGAAATTTAAACTTCCAGTTTCAACTAGAACATTCATCTTTTCAAGATCAGGGGGCCATGCTTATTAATATGCTTTTCTTCTGATGTCCGTGGGATTTTCTTTACTATGTAGCACTTTAAGGAGCAGAATTTTGAATCCTGAAATACATTTCCTCTGTTTTGAATAGCTCTCCCAGAACACGGTTCAGATGGATTCAGTACAACTATGCTTCTGGAGTTGATTCTTGGGCTATTGATAATGTGGTCCTGGCTACAGGGTGCCCCTGGATGTGCTCAGGGCATGGCATCTGTGATTCAGGTCATTGCATGTGAGTAGAAAACTGCTTAAGCTGCTTCATGGAAAGGATGTGTTTTACCCAGGCCAGATGGATAATACCCTTTCTTCCCAATGTGTTGCTAGGTGTGACAGAGGCTTTGGAGGTCCATACTGTGTCCCTGTCCTTCCCCTGCCATCTGTCCTGAAGGACGATTTCAATGGTAACCTGCATCCAGACCTTTGGCCTGAAGTCTACGGTGCTGAGAGAGGAAACCTGAATGGTGACACCATCAAGTCTGGAACAGCTCTCATTTTCAAAGGGGTCAGAGATTACTTAAATCGAAAAAAAAAAAGAATGAAAACCAGTAGAGTTAAAAACAGAAAGTAAATTTTCTCTTGTTAGCCCCATATGCTTATGCTGAAGTTTTTGGCTAGAATTTGACATTTTCATGTTAGGGTTTTCCTACCCTAAACATGCACCATGTTTTTCACAGTTGGTTTTTTTAACGAACGAATGGGTTTCATCTGTTTGTGTATTACTTCCATTTGTGGTATAAACTCCTCCTTGACCTCCAAAGGAAAAAAATGGAACTCTACATCGAGACTCTTGAAGGGAACTGTTTGGAAATATGGAACATATTAAAATCATCTTGAAGTCTCCTGATTGGCTTTTTAGTGTTTTGAATAATACAAATAAGTCAGGGCTGTAGTCTGTGTAATCACTGTTTATGTAGTTTGCCTGTATTTTACTCAATACTATCATTTTGATGCTTTCTAGCTCTTTAAAAACCTTTTTTTTGATTGCAGATTTCAAAAGGCCAGAAAATACATTTTCTGAATTTTTCAGTTCTTAACAAAATGCATAATAGAAAGACTTTTGTTCACAAGCATGCAAATTCTCAGCTCACAGAAGACTTCATTTGACGCTGTGAACTCAGGTGCCCCCAAAAACAGAAGTTAAATAATGTTTGGTGTATAAATTAATTCCTTGAAATATTTATTTGCAAAACCTTGACTCCAGTTCAACCTCTTTAGATTATTTAAATCCCAAATCACGAGATGTGAATTGTCTGAAATTTGCATTGCTTGTTCCTGCAGCTTTTTCCCCTGGGGGAATGGGTCTGAGAAAGAGGGAAGCCCTGAGAGGAGGTCTGCCAGATCTCTGCAGAGCAGGGACTGGCTCTGGCCCCAGGATCCATACAAGAGCAAGCTCATCTGTAGAGCCGGACAGGGACTCAGGGTTTTCTGCTCCCTTTCCTTACAGGTCAACAGGTTGCCCCAGAAGAGGATATTTGTACAAAATATGTTTTGAGGTACAGAAAAGAACTCCCAGAGAGGACTGTCCCCGCCTGGAAATTAGGGTCCTTGGCCACTGCACAGTTTGCACAAAAAATGAGTGTAGTAGCTTGGACTCAATGTCTAAATCAGTGTTTGCAGAGCCGATCACATCCCAGCAGTTCAGAGCACGAGCTGAATGAGCTGTAACTGTGTCTGTACCTGACCATGCAGCTGTGCCTCTGCCATAGCTTGGCTCCCTTTGCCAAGGCTGTCACTGTCCCCACCTTCTGCCTGGGAAAAGCTGTGGTACAGAGAACTTCCTCTCCTGCTGCCACCAGCAGTCAGTAGCAGACAATATACAGACAACAATAAGCTACAGAATATCTTCAGTAATGGGAACTGCTATTCATATTGTATATTCTGTACTTGCAGGAAGGACTGAGAATGCTTGTGTCAAGAGATCTAGACTGCACTAATACGGTGTACATCCAGTTTTCATTTAAATTTATTGCCAAAGGTAAGATCACTGTTGAGTTACTATCACTTCTCTAGTTTTATTAGTACACAGTAGCAAGACAGAAAAGAATACAGATTTATATTTTCAACTTCAGTGTATGGTAGGGATCAACAGCTTATGATAGATTATATGGGAACTTGTTTGAAATTTTGCATCATCCCTACCTTGCTCCCAGCCTACATGGCTGTCTGTGCAGTTCCTAAGGAAAAAGTGAACCATGGTGGCATCAAAAATAGCACAGCTAGTAAAGTCTTTGAGCAGGAGAGAAACAAAACAACTCAAGATTTTTTTGAGATTTTCCACTATGTTGGGAAAAAAATTAATTTATCTGTTTTTTTAATGTCATAAAATGGTTCCTACAGTAAATTACTTAAGGGACTGATAGGAAACTACAGTGTTTTTCATTTTTCAAGCATCAGTCCACTGCATTAAAATCTCTTACAATTTGACTGCCTAATAGGTATCTTAGCAATAACTGAAACTCCATAATTCTATTTAATTGATATGAAGAATAGTCAGACTTTGCAAGACAAGTTTACATGTTGGTGTAAATAACTTGTGACAGTTCCTCCAGTACAAGGACTTTCAAGCCAATGATTCAGTCTTACCTCGCTCCAAGGCCCTGCCATCCTTGGCTTTAAAAAAATAATTATATCCAAGTCTGGAGTGACATGATGGAGAACCACTAACCTGCTTGAAGGTTTGAGTCACTCCCATGCAATTTCAGAAGTTTTTCCCAGCACTGCTGATAGAATTGGCACTTCCAGGCTGAAGTCTGAATGCTGAAAAACTCCTCTCCCTTTAGTGTAAGGAAGATGTCCATAGCTTCTGTGGTAAGCTCAGTGCTCTGGGACTGGACCCTAACTGACTCAACATTTGCCAACAGCTTGAAAACAGTTTTGAACCCCCTCTTTCTTCCTAAATAAGTATCTTAGCCAAATCTCTGTACAGACAAGTGACAATATAGCTCTTTGTATATTATTATTGATTTTCTTTAATGGGCATTTAATCATATATAAAGTAGGAATGGGCAAAGGCTCAAGCCTGGATTTTCCACTTGACCCAAAAGGAGTAAGACCACAAAACTCCAGGAGAAATTGTTCCTTATTAAATCTGTATGGCTTGTTAGCCCTACTCCTGGATCCAGGACTTAGTCCCTACAAGCTCCTTAATATTGAATACAAATTAATATAGCTGGGCATATCTCTCAGCTGTGAGTGTTAAAAGCAGCGTGGTGTGAATTGCCACAGATAAGCTGAAATCAGCTCCTGACAGCAAATGGCTCTTCCCCCCTCTGTTCCACAGCTAGTGGTTGACTGCTTGTGCTGGATCAGAGGGGAGCAGGAATGTGTGCATGAGGCACTATGGTTTCAGCAAATGGGGTTAATTTAAGAACAGAACATGGGAGAAGTTTGCACAGTAACACACAGTGAGTGGGGGATGAAAAACTGTCCCTTAGTCCTTTTCTTCTGCTGGTTCCTGACTGAGTTTTTGGGGATATGCCATCACTGTGCCACACCATGAAGGGAGCAGAGAGTGAAAATCTGTCTGAGTGAGACCTCAGTTCAGAGACACCTTGGGCACTGGTATTCCTGGACAGCGTATTAGGCACAGGCCAAATACATGCTGGGGGCTGAGCTTGTGTAGGGTAACCAGCATCGAGTGTGAGTGCTGGGTTCTAATTAGCATGTGTTAATAGCTAGGGCTGTAAAGAGCTTTTGGTTTTTTACTCTTTAAAGCTCAAAGTAAAAAAAAAATAGGAGGAGCTGGTAGTTAGAAAATGTAAATTTTACTGTCAGTTCCCCTGACTTTTAGGCCCGGCTTAAAGCCAGAATATTGCTTTGTTTTTGTCAAAACATGCTAATAAAGACCCTCAGTGCTTTCCATCAGTTATGTTATTTCTGGGCAAAAATATCCTCATCCCAGTGTCTGCAGTGAGAGCCATAGACTATAAATCTCTGAGGACAGGGACTGTGTCTTTATCTATGGGTGCTACAGATGTGATGATAACATCTGGTACCTGGACAAAACAAGCTAGTAAATACTGTATTACTGGAATATGTCTGTAGTAGAAAGAGCACGTTTGTCTAATCTAAGAGAGTATTAACACTGAGGTAGCTGCTCATCTCAGTAATTAACTGTGATCATACATATAGTGAACAGTAATGTACATTTAGGCCCTGTTTCATTTGCATTTTGCAGACAGACAAGCAAGGGAAAGCACAGGAAGATGTATGTGTACAATAGGTGTGTAACATCTCAACAGCTGCAGTTGCTGTTAAAGGATGCCCATACTTTATAATAGATGTCAGAGGAACATAATTTTATTTGTAACTGAAGAAGCATTTTTGAACTTACTGGATTTTAATGAACGTAAATCCATGTCCCTTCTTCTCCAGGCACCCCCGAGAGGTCTCATTCCATCCTGCTGCAATATTCTGTCAACGGTGGCATCACTTGGCACCTGATAGATGAGTTTTACTTCACCCAGACTACAGATGTCCTCTTTATCAATGTTCCTCTGCCTTATGCAGCCCAAAGCAACGCAACACGGTTCAGGCTCTGGCAGCCTTACAACAATGGTAAGGAAGAGACGCCCCTGGGAATCCAGGTCCATTCTTGCACAGCTCAGCATCTCTAAGAGAGTGGATTTTTTGAACTGAACAATTATAGAGACTTTTAAATCGTGGGAGGCTTGTGTTTGAGCTCCTTCAATTAGAATTACTGCAGGATTATGTTTACTATTCTTATAAAGCAGTTGAATGATTTAAAGGGAAGTACCTTCACCTGATATCCCTGGATTGCACGCAGGAAACCGACAGCTTTGGCTCTGGAGGGAGTGGGAGATCAAGCAACACCAATAAAGTTAACTTCACTCAGGTTGTTCTCATTATTTTTAATGGACCTGATTCTCACTTACACCGAGGCCCCATTAGGATGCTCCAATTATACAAGTGTCCCAAGTGTAAATGGGAACTGGGCCTACCTTACTCAGAATTAACTAGGCATTAAAAGCCCATTTAAAAAGAGTATGTAGCGAGCAGTTAATCTCTTGATTAAATTGTAAAGGAGTGGAAAACCACAAGAGGAGCACAGCTCATTCCTCCTGATTACAGGAGATGTGCCAGCTGAAGGAAGCTCTCCTCTGCTCTCTGTTACTCTGAGCACATTTCCTAGCAGAAACTGACATTAACAGCTCTAAAGAATTCCAGCAATCATTTAGACATGACGATTCAGCAACAGTTTATTCCATGTAGGCAAATTCCTAGCACAACCCTAACAAAAAAAAAGCAAATTCAAATCTGGTCCTGACAATCCAGTTTCAGTTCATTTTTCTGACGTGTCCTGCCGAAATCTGTTACCTAAACTTTTCTCTGATCAACTCAAACACTCCAAGATAAATGAAAAAATGTTACACAAAATATCTGTCAGTTTAATCTTTCCTTTTCAGTTTGAGAATACCAATTTTCTGACGTATATGAATACATAATCCATTGGAGAAAAGGAATTTCAGAGTTTCCTTCTCTATGGAAGTACACCTCCCAGGCAAATACAAGCTGCTGAGTACAAGGACCTAGAATGAAATTGCACCTTCAGGCTGCTTGAACTCTGCAGCAACTGCTCATTTGGATGAGTCTTAATTGAAGAAGACAATGACAGAATTTCAAAGTAAATGTGATTTAAATAGAAGATAATTGTTCAACAGCTATTGCTTTTCAATCTTCGTTTTACTGTTACTTCTATAAATTTTAGGGAATAAAAGTGAATTACATAGGGTCAGGCTGCAGAGCAGTATGGGGACTATTTTCATGGAAAGTGAAAATAGCGAACCCACACTTTTAGCAGCCTCTTCTTCACATAATCTGTAAATACTGATTGAGTATTTACAGGCTGCTGTTCTGCTCTCTAATAATATTAGTATTAGATCTTAATAGTAGTATTTCCATTTTCTTTGTAGGCAAAAAAGAAGAAATCTGGATTATTGATGACTTCATTATTGATGGAAATAACCTGAAGAATCCCATTATCCTTTTGGATACCTTTGACTTTGGTCCTAAAGAGGATAACTGGTTTTTCTATCCTGGTGGAAACATTGGGCTTTATTGCCCATATTCATCTAAAAGAGCTCCGTAAGATTCTCTCAGCAATCCAGTAGAAAGAAATGACTTTGTAAACTGAGTCTAAAGCACTACTTTCCTTTATTTACAGGGAAGAAGATTCAGCTATGGTATTTGTTTCAAATGAAGTTGGAGAGCACTCCATTACCACAAGGGACCTGAGTGTAAATGAAAATACTATCATCCAATTTGAGGTACTTATCCTCAGAAAGTTATTTTGCCTTTTTCTTCATGTCCTTCCGTGTTCTGCTCTGGTGCATTTTCCCAGCTGTTCTGATTGCCAAGTAGAGACTCTAATTGATTTGACATTACTCTCTCTCATGCGAATGTATCATGATGTTTTTAATACACAGATAAGGGAAATTTCTGCCTCAAAGTCTTCTACTTTCTTGCCCAAATTAGTACTTTGTCCATGCCTATATACTTGCACTGGTAGCATTAAAGTCCATGTCCTATGCATTGGAGAGTCACCACAGGCAGGCAAGAGGATGAGCAAAATACAATGAGGCCAAGTGGCCAAACGGCCACTTCACAGCCTGCTCAAGGTAAGAGTGCAGCATTTTCACAGTCTGATCAGTGGGGAGCTACAACTTCATCTGTGACAGTAGAAAATAATTTTTTCTACCTGCTAGCTTAACTGCACTGTGGTACTATCTCAGATAGACAAGCTTCTGCTTTCCTTTTCCTTCTGCCTCCATCATAGATGCTCTAGATGAAGCTGTTTTTTGGCTAACGTGGCCTGAAGTCATCCCATCTTAGGGAGTTAACTAAAGCTCATGAATAAGGAGCATATTTTTGTGTTTCTCATATAATCAGTGGAAACAGGTACCCCAGTGACAACACAGAGTCTAAACAAAACTTTCTGATTTATCCTAGAATCTAAGCTGTGCATTGGCTAGGGCAGCTATTGATGGGAGTAACCAGTTAGCCTAGTATTTATTAGTTTAGAGAAGTCTTTATATTGTCATTAAGAAACTGGAAAAGAATCTGGCATGTAAATTGCCATGCCACAGTTACCAGGCTGCTTTTAACAACAGAGTAGTATGTTGTGGCATTAATATGAGCTACATAATAATCAGCAAATGATATGAGTTTATAAAAATTACTAAAATGATACTAAGGGTTTTCCAAGAAAATTAGGTTTAGCTGTGCACTCATGCACACTTCAATTTGTCATGCAACTAATTCATAAATTATTGAATGCAAACCATTTTCTGTTTTAAAATATAGATTACAGCCTGTAGAACAAAAATGTTTGAAGTCACTTTAAGATATTCATAAGCCTTCAGAACATTAACTCATAAAATCTACATGTTTACTTCCATATGGGGTAAGAACATTGTTTTCAGCTCACGTTTTTGAGAACATTAGTGTAAATGAAGGCGTTATGCATAATGCAGTAGAGTTTCTCTCTGTGTCTCAAGAGTCAAAACCTATATTGGGTAAAGCATCTTTCTAAGCTTCCAGATGAGTAGACAAGCCTTCTAGTCAAATGTAGGTTGATGGGACTCATGTGCACTGAAGATTGATGAAGGAAATTCAGTGTAGGATACTTTCAACATTCATGCACATTTCTAAGTAATGCGTTTTAGAAATAAAGTTTTTTAACAGAACAGCATGCTAGAAACACACTTATTTTTTGCTGCAAAGATATATAAGAACATTGAAATGTTACATAGTTCTAATACAGGCTTTATATTTCATCAGCAAAGGGTTTTTATTTGGTGCGTGGTAAGTACAGTACATCTTATTTTATATGACAGTCATTCTGTGAAGGAACTAATTCTTCTTTCACAAAAGCAATTTGAAATTATAAGAACATGTACATATCAGTGTAAAAGAAATTCAGACTAATTTTCACTGGTTGCATGCAGAAAATGTGTCTTAAGAGGTCTCAGATTCTGTATTAAACATTTTGTATTCTTTTCAGTAGTAGAACTGGTTTTCATGTAACTTTTCTGCCTTTTATACTGTTCTTTATATCAGGAATCTTGTAAGCACACCCTGAGAAGTCTGACACTGCCAAACTAAGTTTTGGTGACATTGAATCTAAATCCAATCCAGCTGTGATGCTCTAGGGCTTTGCCACTATACATGAACAAATAGGTAGTGAGTGTGAAAGCTGAACATACTGAGGTGATAAGCTTTTTTTTGAAATGTAACATAAAAGAGGACTGTAGTGAAGCTCAGCAATTAATAGCTCAGCATTAAAAGAAAGTTAATGTTTGCACTTTTTGTTTTAATATTTCTGCTTTTAATAATGCACAATTTTTTGATGTTGTAATTACTTCAGTACCTGACAAAGGACTGCAAGAGATGGTGCATTTGCTCCAACAATGTTAGCAGCTCTACTTTGGGATTTCACCAATTAACTTTACAGTTTCCTCTAGCTAGAAGTTGTTGGGGATTTCTTAACATGTTCATGTTATCATAAGCCATAGTGTAATGGACAGGACTCATGGACAGGAGGGCAATGCGCAAGGGTTCCTGTTCATGTGTGTCCTGTTGTTAAATGGGTTCCCAAATCACCACTTTCCTGGACTAAACAAATACAGTACCAAATGGGGGAGGCTGACTAAGGGGAAGAATGGCTGGGGGTCCCACAGCCTGCCCTGTGTCACCTTCTGTGTTTGGTGCCTTGGCTCCCAGATCAATATTGGCTGCACCACAGACAGCTCCTCTGCTGACCCAGTGAAGTTGGAGTTCTCACGAGACCTGGGGGCCACCTGGCACCTGCTGCTCCCCTTGTGCTACAGCAGCAGCAGCCACCTCAGCTCCCTCTGCTCCACTGAGCATCACCCAAGCAGCACTTACTACGCAGGCACTACCCAGGGCTGGAGAAGGGAGGTCATTCACTTTGGAAAACTGCACCTCTGTGGGTAAGTGTCCAGCTTCTGTTCCTGCCCAGCTGCTTGCTGCTTTGCTTTTGTTTCTGTTTTTCACCCAAAATGTCATTCCAGCACAAGAGTGGTGCATAACAACAGCAGCACTAGAGCAGACCAGATGACCTATTTTTCCCTGATTTTTGCCCTGAATGCTAGCTAGTGTTCAAGTGATTCCCCAAATCAGGTGATTTTCCCAATCATATTGTGCCTAATGCTGATGTAGAATAACCACACGCAATTTCCTATTACCTATATATTTAATTGGTGATGATTTAATGGAAGGGGGTTGCTTGGTGAAATTTATGCAAAACTGACTGTTTTTGGAGTGCTTCAAGTGTTCTTTACAGAACTGCATCAGCCATTTAAATTCACTGATGATATTCTTGCATGAAATTTGAGCTTCATTAGAAAATGCAGTAAAATGTGAGCTAGTATAAGCTTGATTCTACTTCAGTGTGAGGAAATGGTCTGATCTAAATACTCACAGTCTTAGCTGTAATATTCTAAGAAATTAACTGCTCTAGTCACTAGAAACTGAGTTAGTGAAACAAATCAGGTTGGATGACAATACAGCATAGAAAAACAATATGTGGTAGCAGGCACAGTAATACATAACTTTTCAAGGTAAAAACACTAGTGTTTACTTTTTCAGGAATAACTGTCATCTAGCATCAACTCACTTTATGCAAAAGATCACACCATTAATGATTAAACTGTAGCATGTATGAATGAAAATGAGCTGTGCAACTATGAGACTTCATGAGTCTATGCAGTTATGAGACTGAGTATTATGAAACTACTGCAGTCAATGGGTCCTCCACCAAATAAATGACCCCATGTGTGCCTCTGAAAGTATGAAAAGACCTATATAAGAAATAAGAATCAAGTTTGGAAAGACTAGATGTTTAATAATTTAAGAAAACGTTTAAATTTTAAACTTGAGTTTTCTGGTTTATGACAGTTAACATTTCAAGCACAGAAATCTCTTTCAACAGCTCACTTGTGCTTCCTGGTTTTGTGGAAAAGAATTATTTTACCCTTTACCCAACCATCAATGCATTCCTCCAAACCAAAATTTGACTGTGCAGACTCCTAACTCATTTAAACCTTTCAGGATTTTGATTTAGTCCTCTGTTCCTGAGTGCTTCTATCCTGTTTTTCTACCTTCCCTCCTATTCCTTCACCAACACACCAGGCAAGGAGCCCATTGCTGGCAGCCAGCCAAGCCCAGCAGTGCAGAGTAGCTTACATGGGGCTTTCAGTGCCTTAGATCCTTGAGTCAGAAGGCTGAAGGGGGGATTTCTCCACCAGAATCCTCTGGAAGAACAGGAAAAAAAATCCAAACCTGTCTCCTTGTGTAATTCTAAGAAAGTCCCCTAGCCTTTTCATCCCCAAAGTGTCAAGTGGTTATATTTAAGTGAGGATGAAGATATTCTAAGTTATTTCCACGAAATACATAATTTTAGAAATGAATGGATGTTCTCAACAGACTGCTGTAAGTAATAGTATTCCACTAATGTCCTGAAGGAGAGGTCCAGGGCCTGTTGAGCTGGAGAAGAAACCCCAAACAACTTCAGCAAGACTAGTGGTTCACTCTCTGCTTCAGACACGAGTCGTGCTTCACCCTCACCAGGAGCAACTCTGACAGGAGGAGCTGACATGAATCAGGAAAAATCCAGCCTGTTGGGCAGAGGTCTACTCTCAAGTGGAGCTTACAACACCTTCAGTCTCACACTTGTGTCCTTCACCTCAGGGCACGCTAAAGTAGATGATTTTGACTGCCATCAGAACTCTGCTTCTTGGGCACCTTTCTCGTAGCACTTAGTAGTGTCCCCACCCACCAATTATCAGTTGTCACCTAAATCTGCTCATAAATATTTCTTTCTAGCAAATCAAGGGAAAAAATTGTCAGCTACAATTACCTGTGGAATTGATTTGCCTGCTGAATTTAGATATCTTTAACAAGACACATTAAACACGCAAAGCAATTAAGTGCTTTTCCCTTCTCAATCTTCTGGTTTCCTTCCTTCCTTAAAACATTTGCTCAACTGGGAATAAAATTAGTCTCTCAAGTGTTTTCCTCATTTCAATTTGTTTTCCCTCCTTCCCCAGTTGGTTCCTTGTTATATGCAGCAGTGATGCGAGTAGCACTTAGGAGATGAATTAAAAATGACAGGACAGCACCCAAAGGAGAATATAGTTTAAATTAACAACTTGCAATATCAGCCTGGTTTAAAATTAAGCTGCCCGAAAGCAAGCTTAATACCTGGTGACATGACAGATCACGTTTTCTTTCTGCATTATTGAGGGTGAGATCCTACCACTCCACCCCTACAGGTGGTCTCTCTGGGGGCAGGATGGAAGCATGAAGTAGGATCTCACTCTCCAGGAGAGGGTGAAAGTGGCCCGGTCTGACCCACACACTGTACACCAAAGCAGAAGGGAATCCACCAGACTATGGCCATTCATCTTCCCCATGAATGATGGAGATAAGAGTAGCTGGATTTTAAATCCTGAAAAAATATGTCTGTCATTTGGTTTTGGGATTACAACTAATGAATAATGTTATTTTTACTTCTGTTAGTACTTGGATTGAACGTCAACATAAAGATGCATGAGGTACTGATGGAATTAGATCTAGCAGTCAGTTTCTAGAATTAATCTATTTATCAAACCAGTCCCCACAGAAAGAATAACACATATGTGCATATAATGGTACAGGTAAGGAATACAAAAAAGATGGAACTTTATTTAAAAGAAGTACTTTTTATGCCATTTTCAGGTTGGCGAGGTTCAGGTGGTACCAAGGATTTTACCCCGCTGGATCCCAGCCTGTGACTTGGGCCATTGACAACGTGTACATTGGCCCCCAGTGCGAGGAGATGTGCAACGGGCATGGCAGCTGCGTCAACGGCACCAAGTGCATCTGCGACCCCGGCTACTCGGGGCCAACCTGCAAAATAAGCACCAAGAACTCTGATTTCCTCAAGGATGACTTTGAAGGTATCTCTTTTGGGAGGGGGCATCTGAAGACTGCCTGTCCATCTTAGTGGAACCCAGGGTTCAAGGGATTAAGAGCAAAGCCTTCCTCACCCCTGCATGCTTCTGATTAGAATTTAGGCCATGGGGATATTCCCACGAACCAAGTAGTTCAGGTGCCATTTGCAAGCACGGTTTGTGAATGTCTGATGCACTGTTAATGCTGGAATACCAAATCTTCATTGAAACAGAACTCTCTGAAACTGTACAGGTAGAAAATAATTTTAGAAGAAAACTATGTTTTGACGGTAGTTTGACTTCAGCAGAGACAGAGCATTTGCAAGTGAGGCAAATAGCGGAATGGTGTTTTTCGCTACTAGGGAAATCTGACTGGCCCTACTACAGCAAACATGGTGTCAGAGCAGACCAGGTGTCTCAGCAGTGGGAACCACTGCTCAGCAGCCTGAGCAGACCCCAAGAGAGAGAAGGCAGGAGGGAACTGAAAGCCTCACGCGTGCCTGGGCACACAGAGCATCCATGCACACAACTCTAAAACCCCCTTGAGGCTTCTGCCACTAGCAAGCACAGCATGAGGAGCATGTTTTGCATAAAGCAGCACCCATGAACCAAACTCATCCCTTCACAGGTGCTGCTGTTCATTTTCAATTTTGCCAGCCCTTGCTTGCATGCTACCACATGGTACCAAAGGTTTCTTTATAGACCTGAGTACATTGTTGTTATCTTAAGATAAATGAAGAAAAGTGGAAAACCTTCTGAATAACTGGAAACTAAGATCCCGGATTTCATACTTCTGGGTTTATTTTGTTTCGATTTGTGTCTGCTTTCTAGAATACATGGCACTGGAAACACTGAATATTTCTCAGTCAGCGTGTGATTTTTAATTTATCTCTCTTCTCTGGAAGTAGCACTCTTGCAGCAGGAGCACTTCAGAGTAAATCATAAATATGTATTCACTGTGTATTCAGGTCAGCTGGAGTCGGATAGGTTCCTCCTTGTGAGTGGTGGAAAGCCGTCAAGGAAATGTGGTATCATGTCTGGAGGAAACAACCTTTTCTTTAATGAAGAAGGTTTACGCATGCTGATGACTCGAGACCTAGATTTGTCACAAGCCAGGTAACACCCTCCCCGAAAGTTCTTTCAGGATTTCATTGAGGAAATAAAATACTGAAGAGTAACGTATATGTGATACTTTTCTAGTAAATCAAGCTGACATATTCTGTGGTCCTCACAACAGCAAATGCTCCATTTTAACCACTGTTACCATGTTAAATTAAATTTAAATTCAACTTTATTAGCATTAACCATTTAAATGTTGGGTTTTTCCTCAAATAAGAATTATGGGAACTGATGCCACACCTTCAGTGGTTCATGCAAGTTTTTGTTTCCTAAATCCATAACATGAGAAACTCTCTGCTTGTCTTACAGTCTGGTGTGTTATGAGCCATTGCCGAAACAGGAGTATCTGCTGAAAGTATAACTCATTACATTTGTCATCTCATAATTCTTACATTTCTGAAGCTTGTTTTTTTCTTATTGTGCACATTTGTTTCCAATAATTCACTGAGAAATTCCCATCAAGCTGTCACCAGCTACTGAAAACCAAATATTTTAATGTATTTACATTTTATGTCGTATCTTTACAGCCTGCAGAGGAGATACGTGATGAGTGAGACATGCTAAGCAAGCCACATTAAAAAAATTTACACTAATATGAATTACACTCCATCCCAATTGTGAGCATGTTAACAAATAGGCATTGTTTTCTAGTTTATTCTATATCTTAGCTGATATTCTTATATTATTACTTTGGAAAGACTGCATTTTCTCCAAGACTTTTTTTCACTGATCTCTTATAAATACGCTACTCCTCTCTAATGTGCTGTGGGAAACATTTTAACAGGCATTTTATCTACTTTTTACCTGTCAGCATTGGTATTGAAGCTTTAAATAATGGGTTAATTGTAAAGACTCATGGTCAGTAAAAATGCCTGTATCTGACTATTGTAGCTTTTAGACCAGCACTTAACTAAACCTCAGTGATGTGTAATATTAACGACCCCTGTAATTTGTAAGATTCCTCACAGCAAACTTTTTTCAGAACTTGATAAAAATAAACCCCAATTCTCAGCACTAATTTGATTACTAGACCACCCTGAAATTAAAAGATTGTTTAACAAAAGATGCAAAAGTTCTTGTAAGTTGCTCCATTAGACTAAATTATGTTTTCCTTATTGCTCATGTTCAAAGAACCATCATTTATCTCTTCTCCGTGATGGTCTGTAGCTGGATTTGCATATATTGACCTCAAGGTGTTACCTGGAGATAAATTACTCCTGTCTTAGGAAAACAAAGCTGAACATTCAATTTCTTGTATAAATGCTTATGAAAAATAACAGTTATCAACAAATAACGTTATGTTCTCTTCTGAACAGCAAGAAACACTGCAGTGGCATTTCTGGGAGCTGCTCTTTAGCAATCTATAGTAATTCTAGTGGGATTTCCTTCATCTCCAGACTGACTCTATCAGCCACCTGCAAAGCACAGCAGATCTGGCTGTGACCCAGATGTGCCAAGTTCTGCACAGGATTTGGGGACAAGTTTCGGTTTATGCCGGCAGTGACGAGAACAAGTATTTTTTAAGGGTGCTAGACTCAGTAGTCACATTCCCTTTTCCTTATGAGGAGATCCCCTGAAGAACACAGGCACGCAGTCATGTCTGTCAGTGCTGCAAGCCACGCTGAGCACCCGGGGATTGAAATCAAGTGGACTGCAATCCACTGCCCAGTGCCATCACATCTATATGCTGAAGAATTTAACACAGGGCACAGTATATCACCCCAACGGTGATACTGGTAGCTGAAACTGCACTGCATGAAATGGCAGTAGGGACAGAATATTTTAGGTATCACAGCTGATCAAATCCCTTTCAATTCTGAATTACTAGAAGAATATCCACACATTTGAGTGTTACCAGATTTACAAAAAACACTTTGCTTTTCCATTTCAAAATAGTCAGAGCCTTTGCAAAGTATCTTCGGGATAAGAAGAGAGATATTTAGAATTATTTTTTTATCTGCTAGACATTGTTAGCTATATTTGAGTGGGTTATTACTACATTAATAAAATCTGAGATGTAAGAATAGCAATGCACAGAAATCAAATGCAACAGAGACAAGGTCACCTGGGTTTATTTCCTTTGAATTATGTGGCAAATGTTGGAGTAAATCTGAGGAGGCAGAAAGACTTGCAGCAGTGAAGCAAATCCATTACATTTGATATGTTGATCCATGAGGGTACCCGGTGCTCCTTTACAGCACAAGCAATATGTTATGTCTGGGACATGGAGGTGGATATAATCTATAGCAAAAGCAGTTATATATAGTAGCAAGAGAAACGGTGAGTCGCAGTGAGGACTAGAATTAATTGACTCGTAGGTCTGGTGTTTTATTGGAGCTTTGTCTGCCCAGCACCTCTGCAGCCTCCACTCCCAGCAGATCTACCTGCAGATCAAACCAGAACAAGATTTTTGATACAAAACTTCTTTTCCACCATTTCCTTTAACCGTGAGCCAGGCAGCACTAATGCAATAATAATTAGAACAGATAAAACACTCTAAAGCTGTGGAAAAGCTGTGCAAACATGAATTAATACTTGTAATATCCCTGCAAGTCCAATAAGTAAATATCATTACAGCACGGTTCCCTCCACTCCAAGTGCACAGTGGAGCTATTTATGAGCATCGGCTGATGGGAAGGATTTCGCAGTTTGATACAAGTCTATTGTGCAGCTTTGGAGAAGCCAATTAACTGGGGGATGAAAGGCTGGTGTCCCTGGGTGGCTTGGGCTGGCTTCAGGGAAGCCAGCACATTTAAACGGTGTAATTTAGACAAATTTCCCAGGCTGACAAAATGGACAAAATGATCCCTGAAAGTGAAATGTGCTTTGTTCTCCTGTCCAGATTTTCTCTGGTTTATGCCAATGGAAAACTGGTATGCTTATTTTGAATTTAAGCATTTCAGCAAATTCACAGCAAATTATGATCTACTTAGAGCACAGTTGCTTTTCTGCCACTAAAATCTGTACTCATGGGATACAGGGATAAAAATTTCACCCAGGATTATGTTTCTGATACTTGCAACACCATCTGCTATGCAGACAAAAGCTGAAAACATAAATGACCAGCTTTGTTCAGCCTCTTATGCCTGGCAAACTACCACACAGGCAAAATGAATTTTTGTCATACCACCTGTCTGTCCAGTTATATTCTGGAAGCTTTGGAAAGGAAATCATAAGATCTCCTAAAGCTGACTCTTACAGCTGGAAATCACAGGGCTAGTCAATAGACAGAGTCCAAGTCTCTCTGGTTCGTTGTGTGGGATGTTGTAGGAAATAAATCTTTCCAGTAAGTGCTCCCTCTGTTAGATTTGTGCAGTTCTTCATGAGACTGGGATGTGGCAAGGGGGTACCTGACCCCAGGAGCCAGCCTGTGCTGCTGCAGTATTCACTCAACGGGGGCCTCACATGGAGCCTTCTCCAGGAGTTCCTCTTCAGTAACTCCAGCAACGTGGGACGATACATTGCCCTGGAAATTCCCTTGAAGGCCCGTTCGAGCTCCACTCGGCTTCGCTGGTGGCAACCATCTGAGAACGGGCATTTCTACAGTCCCTGGGTGATCGACCAGGTGAGGAATCCTTGAGATAGTTGCTTCCTTTAACACAGTTTTAGGCTGGATTGAGTCTTAATGTCTCCCTTTTTTTGGCATGTATCATTTCACTGAGACAAGCAAAAATGCTTTGTAAAAAGATATTTAGAGCAAAATTACTGTTTGCTGAACTTGTGGTTTTAATGTAGCCTTTCCATGTGGGGCACTGATTGCCCATTTTGAATCTAGGAAAGTCTTTTACACGTGTGTAGAGACTCAGGTTCACATTGCAGGAGGCCTTACCATGCAAAATGCAAGTCTGAATTCAAACTTCAAAAACCTTCATTTAAAATGTATCCAAATATGTAATTGACTTGGCATAATGTAATAGAAAAAAACACTATAGAAAAATACCAGTCTGTACGAAAATAAAGTTTAATATTTGGGATTTGCTTTTATAAAGATTATTATATTATTTTGTATGACTTGGTATAAAACAGAAATGATTTCTCTAAAATGATTGTGCTCTAAGTAGTGTCATTGGGTTATCCAAGTACAATTTGCTTTAATAATTTTTTTTTTTAAAGAAGGTAGTTCAGATTGTTAGGAGAAACCCAGCCACGTTAATGTTGTGGTTACAAAATTTTACTTCCCATACCTCCTTTTAAAAATGAAAAAATACTCATTGTTTCTACATCTTCATTGAATGTAGTTATATTCGTTCAGAACAACCAGAACTGAATTTGGAATAACAAATGAAAAATAATTCTACTTTGCTTCCTGTTGAATAGTAAAACGATGATGTTTTATAGTCAATGACAAAACAGAGACTATTTCCCCACTTCTATCAGCTGATGCAATCTGATGGTGCACCAGATTATAGAGGAGCGGAACAATCACTAGGAAAGTGCAATCACTTTGTTCCTACAAACACTTATTTTTGTGAGCCATTTTACTTCATCACGGATGGAGGTCACCTCCCTGAATTTTAGATTTTTGCAGCTGAGCCAATCTCTTTCCTTTACAGGAAAGAGATACTCCCCTTCTCATAGCCTAAATTGTTTACTAAGTAAATTTTTCCATTTTGGACGAGCAGGGTAAATACACATAGACTGGTACACCTCCTCCTCCCTCAGGTTGCTATGTCACATATATGTTTGTGAGGACTTCTGGACATCTTTTCAATAATAATTTCCTTCCTAATGTTTCAGATTCTTATTGGAGGAAATATCTCTGGCAATACAGTATTGGAAGATGATTTCACCACACTGGATAGCAGGAAGTGGCTGCTCCACCCTGGTGGAACAAAGATGCCAGTCTGTGGCTCTACTGGGGATGCTCTGGTGTTCATTGAGAAAGCCAGCACCCGCTATGTTGTCACCACTGACATTGTTGTCAATGAAGACTCTTTCTTGCAAATAGATTTTGCAGCATCCTGCTCTGTCACAGACTCCTGCTATGGTAATGCCTTCTTAATAATTCCTGCCATTCCTCTTCCTGCCGTTCCTCTTCCTCCACCGAGAGGAAAGTTCACTTGTTTTCTGGTTACATTATTGATCATAACAAGAACTGAGAAACAAAAGAAATCTGCATGTTTCTGTTAGAAATTGTAACATCACTGTTTTTATTCCAGGTGTCTGAAGCCTAAGGTAAACTAAGTGTATTATTCCCTGCAAGCACCTAAGTTGCAGTTCAACCCATTTAAGAAAAAGACTAACAGCTGCCTTACTCAAATCCATTTAGTAGATAGTATCAATTTAGTAGACTGCTTGGGGTGGTGGTGTAATAATAAGCAGCTGGGTGTTCCCAGCATCTGTTTTTTGCTTTGTGGTTTTGCATTTTCAGTGTAGCCTCAGTTCTGATCTCACTTGTACCCATATATCTAAGAAATCACCAACATACATCTGACACATGCTAAGGAGCATCGACTGAAAAAATTTATATCGTCCATATGAAATAGTAAACATGTATAGATTTATATCTATCCATGTATGAATGTGAGCATAGATATATGTACATGTGTATATATATGTTATGTACACATAATTATGCAGTTTTTAATTACCTAGCTTCCTTTTTTCCATATGATGTCTATTGAGTGCAGAGCCAGCTTTTATGTGTATATACACATATATAAATACAGATACACAAATAAATATAAACATGCTCTGTACTCAAAACACATTACATGGAAATTAAAAATTGGTTCATTATGTGAATTTTAAGGTACACAAGAAATAGGTCTTTCTAAAAAACAAGCTTTCGAATGTTTTTTTTTACACGTCCTCTTAGGGTAGGGTTTTGAGGTATAGATATTTTTAATGAGGATGAGAATACAATACATTGCATCACGTGGTATGTGTTAATATACTGGGTCGCTGACTATTCCTCAACAATTCTGTGTAAAAATGGGAAAAGAATGTACATGAAGTCCCAGATTTAGCTTCTCTGATTTTGCTAATCTGAAGCTACTCACATGATTAACAGTTTTTCTTTCTTTTGGTATTAAAAAGACTGTGTCATCTTGAGATCATCTCTGCTAAGTTTAGAATTGTTTTGGCAACTGGGCTACATACCAGCAAAGAAACAGTTCCTTATTTTGGTGGGGGGCGGGGGGAGGAGGGGGTATTTGTTTGTTTGTCTACTACCCTTATCATTATCTTAACTTCATATTAAATTAGGCAGGACATTATCTAATCATGTTTCCAGTCATGATGAGCAAAACATTTCTTTTGACGAGGGAAATTTAACACTAAAAACTCGCTTACCCTTGTTTGTATCTACTTGTCCTTGTATTTCTGTAGCACTGTCTTCTGCACTGAAACATCAAGTAGGACTGATTGGGTGATGAAGGGTCATTCCTTGTGCATGAGGGTAGAAGAAATGGGTCTGTAGTAATCAAAAATAGATCATAGATTCATCACCCCTGTCACTGCAACCACGCTCCACATTTTAGACAGCCAGCTCAGCCAGAATGCCTGGCAGCTGGAACATTTACTTCAAGTTACAGTTCTGCGCCTAGAATTATTTACTTCTCATGGCTGCGTGAAAGTTTGACTTGAAGTATTTAGTGAGCTTGACTAACCTTTAATTTTCATAATAAAAGTTTATAAGCCATAAACATCAAAACAATGAAATTGCTGATTTTCGCTGAGAAATGAATACATTAGTTTAATGTGGCTAGACTGTGTTTGAATGGAAACAAGCTCACTGACTAACAAACTCAAATTAAAATTGTGCTGGGTAATGAAATGAGCTGGTCTACAGGAGGGGTGGAAGGCTGACTAAGCCATCTTGTGACAGAGCCAAAAGTGAATTTGAGTGTTGCTCTGCTTTACAGAGCAATCACATCCAGCTGAATCTCACCCTTCAAGACTGAAAAACAAAAAAATTTGGTGGTCATGGTGCTGTCACATCACTTTCTTGCATGCTGCAGCTACAGAAGTTGTCTTGACTTAATCCTGGCAACTTAACATTGGCTCTGTCTTTTCATCTGTGGTCCCTTGAGTTAGGTGGTGGATGCAGAGATGTACTGCAGACGCCTCCTGAGCTATACCTGCTCAGCAGTACGTAACACATCCTCCAGCACTGCCACCAAAGGAGGTAGCTTTGTGCTTCTGACACAAGGGTTTGAAAAGTTCTGAGTGGTTATTTTGTCAGTTTAGACTTGTGATACTGTCTGGGGCTTGCACTTTATTATAGGTCAATGGATAGGCCTCTCTAAATTAAGTAACTAACCATCTTTCCACCCTTAGCTATTGAACTGGAATATTCAGTGGATCTTGGGCTGACCTGGCACCCAATTTTGAGAGACTGTCTTCCCACTAATGTGGAATGCAACAAGTACCATCTTCAGAGGATTCTCATTTCAGACACTTTCAACAAGTGGACCCGGGTTACTTTGCCTCTGCCTCCCTATACTAGGTAACTCCCTCTGGTTTTCTGCAGAATAAATCTAAAATCATAACTAGGTATTTATAATGTCATGATACATTATAGAGTTAAAGCAATTGTACCTTGTCTTTTTTGTTTTATCCACGTATATAGCAACAAATAAGTATAAGTAAATGAAGCTCTATCCTATGAAAACTGAAACACAGGTAGCAAGGGCATCAGGCTCTCAGCACTATTTGACTCCACAGCTTTGCTCCTCCTGCTGAGCCCAATCTCCTCACATAGACATAGGCTGAGCTAACTGCTGGCTAAGAAGTATCGAAGCACAGGTAGAGCCTTGACGGCTGTCGTGAAAGATGCTACGTAAGGCACATACAAGTTTGGAAACAAACACCTTTATTTTTTTAGTAATTGAACTGAAAGTGCCTATACAGTTGCTACACATTTTGACATTAGTAGTGGAAAAGTCCATGTTCTATTACTAATCATTTGGGGCATCTGGACTCTTCCCTATCTTTGGTGCAGTTACATCAAGTAATAGCACTTTTTTTAGGAGTTGTTCCCAGCAATCATTTTCTGAGCCTCCTCTTTTATGTGGCTTTGCTACGTATTGTCTGTAAAAATCCATTACCCCAACAGTTCTTGTATAAAGACTGTAAATTTGTGTTCAGAATAGTCTTTCTGGGGTTGAATGGGATAAATCAGGGCTGGGATTTATGTTCCAAACCAATTGAATTTGGACCTGAAAGGAAGCTACCACCTGAGATAAACTCAGGTTTATAAATAACTGTGATTTTAAGACTGAAGAGTTTTTTGAGCAGTATATGTCACGAGAAATCTGATGCCCTATGGAGGTGAAAATTGCACTTCTGTCCAACCCCATAATTGTATTTTTTGGCTCAAGTAATATCATTTCCCTAAGTTATTAAGATAGGCATTCCATGAGAGAGGTTATTACAACCTTATCTCATAAGCAAGAGAGGTGTTAAGCTTTATGATAAGAAAAGTGCAGCTAGGAGGCCTAGATGCAGTATAATTTTTATGCTGCTTTATTATTTCAAGCTGTGTAATAGCGGGTGTGTGTCCCCAACTGTTTGTGCCTGTATGTTTTAGGCACATGCAGGCTGCGTAGTCAATAGCTTGGCCTGGTGCTCACCACCCATGTCTGTGTAGCCTCTTAGGGCTCCTGCACTCCAGAGCGCTACCTCATCTCTGGCCTCTAGAAGGCAATGAACACTTAGTTTTAACTTAGAGCTGATTTTAAAATACAAATGCAAATACAAAGCTTCCCATAGGAGCATCAACTCCATAACTTGTTAGTGAAGTGCCCAGCCAAAGCAGCCAGTGTAAGATATAGGTGCTTGTCTTTATTCTGAAAGGACTTTCTCACAATTTTTACATTTCTTTTTAAAATGCTGTTTGGTGAGCAGCTGAGCTGAGCTCAGAGCAGTAAATTTCTTTTTGGACAAACATGTTATTTATTCAGCTCATGCAGCATTTTCATAAAAAAATAATTAATGGGATAATAATGACCTTATCATATGAGGTCCATGTTTACACTGAATAGTTGTAGGGGATTTTGCTGCTTATTTGTTTTGGTGTTTATAATAGTTGTGATTTCTCTATGAATTTTAAAAGAAAACAGACCACAAAAAGTTCAATGCTGCCATCTAGTGCTGTACAGCAAACAGAAATTCATCTGCTCAGAGTTCTTCACTCACAATCTCCACCTGCATGAGCTGAATAGCTATTTGGTGTCCCCTGACTGTTTTGGATAGATTTTCATCATCTGTCTTGGGAGCTGAGACACTTAATTCACATATAGGGTGCTAAGCCCATTGTAATCAACAAAATGAAAATAATTTACTGAGTAGGGCCAGGATCACACCACAGATAATTTCTTAGCATTTCCAGCCAAGCCCTAGGTGGAGGGGAGGGAAGAAACTGCAAAGCCAGGGTCATGCTGCAAGCCCTGCATGGACTTCTCACCTGTCCCCAGGCCACTGCCTAGAGCTGCTCTTAGATAAGTGTAGCTGGGAGAATTCATAGAGAAGAAGTCACGTAAATTTGTTGACTTGGACTTGTTGACTGGCTTAGGATGAAACTTGGAGGGTTTGGATTATTCTGGCTTGATCCAGCTCGTAGCCATCCCTCAAGTTTGGATCTGTGCTGGGACATGGTTGTGACTGGCCTGAGCTTCCAATTGGGAGTACCACCTTCTTCCTACCCTCCTCTCCAGTGCACCAACCATGGCCCACTTGCTTTGCTTTCACCAGTGATCCACTTCCTACCTCCCACGCTCTCAGCTTGATACCAAGCACCTGTGCTTTGTTCTGTTCTCAAAATTTGGGCACCCTTTTCTTGGAGGGATGTTGTCATTGTCAGAAATCAGCCCTGGGTCCTGCTGGTATCAAACAAATCTTCCAAGAGCAGCCTAGTCTTAAGACTAACATTTCCTTTCAGTCAAAATAAAGATTACCTTAGCTAGAAAATACAGAATTCTGGTTTTCTTTCTCTTCCAAGGTCTCAAGCAACTCGTTTCCGCTGGCACCAGCCTGCTCCTTTTGACAAGCAACAAACGTGGGCAATTGATAATGTCTACATTGGGGATGGCTGCATAGACATGTGCAGTGGCCACGGGAAGTGCATGCAAGACAACTGTGTGTAAGTGCCATCTTTTCCCTGTCCTGCCCAGGGCTGTAGCTTTTCAACCCCCCTCTGTCGTTCTGATGAACTTGCAGGAAAAACTGTGATAAAATTCTACAAAGGAAGGTGGATTTTGCTGTTAAAACTGAGCAGGACACTGGGACCACTTGGGAACGGAAGTAAGAAGTGGAAGTGCAGGGGTTGGCACAGCCAGACCTCTGCCTATTGGTGTTCCATGGCCAAAGCAGACAGTCCTTTCCTCAGTGGCAATGCATCACCTCTGCTCTTGCCTGTGCTGTGTCTTGATTCCCCTCCCAAAAGGTAGGGGAAGGTACCTCTTGAGTTCGCACATCCCTCTAGGGACATCCAGTCCTGGAGCTTCCCAGAATGTTACCCTTATTCCCAAGGGATTTCACACCACGTCCCTGTGCTCTCAGCCTGGTGCTGGGTGCAGAGAACCCGGGCTGGAGGTGGGACATATCCACTAAGTAGGATATATGCCAGTTCTTCAGAAGGTCAGATTTTGCCTTTTGAGTGGTGTTATCTGGGTGGTCTGATGGCTCTGTTCATGGTACGGTTTGCCAGGGAAGACAGACAGGCTTGATCCTCAAACTGTTTGCGTAACAATCCACATTGAGTCCTGCAAAGCTAGCAAACAACAACCCCCAGACTTGCTTGTCTTGGCAACAGAGAAATACCTTCCAGATGGATGTATTGCTTTTTTTCCAGCCACAAATGGCAACAGAAATGGGAGAATGGTTGTATTGCACAGTTATAAATACATTGCACTGTGACTGTATTTGTTAGAAATACATTTCACTGCAGAATAGACGTATTATTGTGTTCTCCTCTATCCTGACAATACTTCAGTGCTGTAGACACTGACACAAGACACAATATCCCCTGGTGAAATCTCATAGTAGCAGAACACAGTTCCAATCTGTTATCCACCCTTTGACACATTATAGAAAAGTTTTTCAGAGGAAAAAATAAAAGGAGAACTATATAAAGGAAAGATAAGAAAGCACCCGTCTACTAAAATTTTACAGAAACTTTAACATTAGCAGGACATTTTAAGGTTTGGCACATTCTCTTGGTTTATCTACCCAAGCACAATATATTTTGCTGATTTTACTGTGTTTGGGAGTGGAAGCTGTATTAGAAGCTTGAATGATACATAATACTAAGCCTTCAAAAAAGTCATTTTTGCTTCATATTAACTACAAAACGCCAGATGTTTGAAACCCCCACATACCAGTTGTGCACTAGTAAATGAAGCCTCTATGCAGAATGAGATGGTACCTTAATAACACGGCACTGATTAAACCTCCATGCAGAGCCTTTGCCAGCTGATTTGTGCATTTGTTTTGCTCTGCAGCTGCGACGAGCACTGGGGTGGGCTGTACTGCGACGAGCCAGAGACTCCCCTTCCGACACAGCTGAAAGACAACTTCAACCGCTCCCCCTCGAACCAGAACTGGCTGACGGTGAACGGCGGCAAACTCAGCACGGTCTGCGGGGCCGTCGCCTCGGGGATGGCTCTTCACTTCAGCGGGGTGTGTGTCCAGCACAGGGGCCAGCTCACTCTATTTGACACTACAAATAGGACTGATTTTAAAAGTTAAATAGCAAGGCATTAAAAAAATAACAGCATAATGTATTAAACATATAAAATGTTTATAAAAATTAAATCCTTTGCCTGGCTGAAGGTCGAAGTCAAACAGGTCCTACAGACTAGGGCCAGCCAGGAACACTCCAGGAAAGCTGATACCCTGTTCCTTGCTATGCTGCAGCCAGGAAACTGAGATATAGTGTGTGTGGCACCTGAGAGGAGCTGTAGAGGAGCTTTTGAAAGTGGAGCTGATCGATTAAAGCACAATATAAGTATGTAGACATTCGATTTTCCTTCTAAGATCCTCCTCATAGCACTTAAAACTTCCAGACTGGAGTTTAGTGTGGCTTCTAATCAGACTGCAGAGGTAAATTAGTAACTAGCTATTTGCACTTGTATAACTTGCATGTGGTCCATGACAATACAGAGCCACAGAAACACAGAATGGGTCGGGTTGGAAGGGGCCACAGTGGGTCATCTGATCCAACCTTCCTGCTCAAGCAGGGTCAGCCTAGAGCACATGGCATCCATGTGTAGCCTCATCCTTCAGACATCTCACAGGTGGGTGTTTTCAGAATAAGCTACCCGTAAAATTTCCTGGGTTAGCTACATACATAGGCATATAACCCAGAGTGCTGCTGATTGCTAACAGATAACCTCAAGATTGTAAAAATGACAAAATAGTGGTTTAGAAACATGTAAAATTTAGGCTTGTAGATCTCTTCTGTCAAATTTATAACTAGGTTCAAACTGATGAAAGTTTTCTAAAATAAACTAACAGAAGCATTACATTTCCCATTTCATTCCAGTAGGACTAAGTAGACACCAACTAATAGACTAAGCAATGGGAAATACATAAGGTATTGTGGAAAACACACATACTAAAATTGCTTTGCCATTTGATGGTTTGCATAAGTTGAATCATTAGTACATAATCAGTGATTCATTAATTCTGCATGGAAAACTTTGTGATTTACAATGGAGGCATGGATTTCTGCAATTCCTGTATTCAGAAGAAAGGTGAACACATTAATGTTGTAAAACTGAAGGTACAAGTAGTGACATATATAAATACACAACAGGAATTTTTAAGATGAAACATGACTGAAATTATATCTTTAGGAAAAAAAATGTATCTTGTTCTGTTGTTGCTTTACCTTTGAAATAATTAATAAAATTTTGTACAATTTTAAAATGTTTGCAGCATGAAGCTACATTAATAGTGACTACACAGTCTAACAATTTTTATGAACCTAAGTTTTGCCAGACAACACCAGCCAACATATTTTTTCATTGCTTTTAAGGGCTGCAGCCGTATGTTAGTTACAGTGGATTTGAACCTCACCAGTGCAGAATTCATCCAGTTTTATTTCATGTATGGATGTCTGATAACTCCTAATAACCGCAACCAAGGAGTGCTGCTGGAGTATTCTGTGAATGGTGGAATCACCTGGAGCCTCTTAATGGAAATTTTCTACGATCAATTCAGCAAGCCTGGGTTTGTAGATGTCTTCTTTCTGCCTGTGTAACTTTCTCTACTAAAGTCAGGTGGTCTTGAATGTTTCACAAGAACCTGTGGGACATATTACTGCTGTGGTTTGGACGTCAGGTTCTTACAAGTTCAGCTTGTACAGTCCTACAGGCATTTATGAATGGTCTTGGTGCATGTACTTGAGAGCACCAGCATTTGTACAGCTGCTAGGCCAGAAATACAAGAATAGTTAGGAACCTGTAGCAGTCTGGTAGATTTATAAATGGTTGCAGGAAGATAAATTAATAGCTACTGTAGTGATGTCCATCCTGTTCTTAAAGTTGCTAACCTTTGCAGTCTAGTTCCTTACTGGGAAGATCACAAAATCACTGACTGTTATAAGTTAGTTATAAAATGGTGTGGAGAGGAGAAACCGCATTTTTGCAGTTATTCATCAAAAGGATGGATACACTCAAGCCCTACTTTCAGACGTTTGTGAGATTCAAATAATGCATATATGTGAGCTGACCTTTCTCTCACTGACTAATTGAGAAGATTCATAGAAAATGGGGATGTGAGGGACCCATTATTTGTTATTTTATTTGAACACACCAAGAAATCACCAGCACTTTAATTGGACATGAGATTTTAGTATACCATCGTCTACTGTTGCAGTGGAACAGATAAAATTGTACTGGAACATTGCTATCTGCTGAATGGCTCCAGGTTGAAAAAGTAATCTTCATTTTACTTCAACATTCTCCTTCTTAGCACTTACCTTAATTAGGACCTCATGGCCATACCCTGCTAGTCCAGACTGTTGCATTTGGTCCCTTAAGGACAGCTGGAGCAAGTGAGGTTGTTCAAACCTTGCCACAGTCTGGGTGCTGACTCTTCCCACCTCTCCCAGAGCCCCTGTCCCAGGGATGACATTGGGAGTGATCAGAAAGATTTTTGTTTCAGCAGTGTCTCACAGAGGAACATAGGCTAGACCAGTCTTTTTCTTCTTTCCCAACTTCCATGTATTCTAGGAGACATCGGGAATGGACTTGGTCAAAGCACCCAGCACAGAGCATTGCAAAGTGTCCTCCTCCTGCAGCTTCCCTACAACTAATTTCCACCTTTTATTCCAGCTTTGTGAACATCCTCCTTCCCTACGATGCCAAAACCATCGGGACACGCTTCCGCTGGTGGCAGCCCAAGCACGACGGGCTGGACCAGAACGACTGGGCTATCGACAACGTGCTGATCTCGGGCTCGGCCGACCAGAGGACGGTGATGCTCGACACCTTCAGCAGCGCTCCCCTGCCGCAGCACGAGCGCTCCCCGGCCGACGCGGGGCCCACCGGCAGGATCGCCTTCGACATGGTCATGGAGGACAAAACCACAGGTAAACGTTCCACCTGGATCTGAATTAAGGAGCAAGAAGCCAGTGCAGTGATTTGCAGATCTTGCTGAGCCTCTGAATCTTTGTCTCACCGTGATGGCGATCACAGACAATCCCATTGCCATACAGGTCTTGTCTTTTGCTTTTTGTTCACAAAAAGTGAAATGAAAAGACGTAATGCAGATTTTTTACTGCATGAATTTATTTAGAAGATTAATTTATTTCAAAGAAAGAAAAGGAATTTAAAAGTGCCGGGTTATTGTAAGATTTCTTATCCTGAGTGTCTGTTCCCTATTTCCTAACTTTTTAAAATATTCTTTAGGGAAATGAAGTTATGGTTTTACAACTAAATTTTGTAGAAGATGCATTTCTGTATGTTTATAAGGCTTAATAGCTACCAGTGCTGGGGTACACTTTGTGCAGACATGTAGGCAACACCAATTAAAAGGCTCTCCCAAAATATTCAGTGCAACCGAAGTTCATGTTTTAAGTAAGTCTCAGACACCTACTTCTTGAACATTAAAAAATAATGCTGTAATGCTTGTGTAAGAGAATGTAATGCTTATGTAAAAGGTGCTTTCAGCAATAAATGTGATAAATATAATACATATTTACATGGGAAAGATGGGGTACTGACATTCTCAGGAGCTATAGTAAATAATTCTCATGTAGGGTGAAAAATAAAGCTATGAATCAACTTCTGTGGTTAACACTACTTCCTGTTTAATTTATATTGTCATTGTATATTACTGACATGGCCATTAATTTTCAAGTGAATGAACACTGGCTATTCCATGATGATTGCTCAATTGAGAGGTTTTGTGATTCTCCTGACGGTGTCATGATCTGCGGGAGCCACGATGGCAGAGAGGTCTATGCAGTCACCCACGACCTGACTCCTACAGAAGGCTGGATTATGCAGTTCAAGGTAAAATCTGTCTGCAATATAATTATTCAAAACCACATTAAGTTCCAGGTCTAAGTAGATCTTTCAGGAGGTAGGATGATGTATACGCCTACACAGGAGCCATTCCCTGCAGGAAGAAAATGTTGTTATTATGCCATCCTCATTTTTCTCACTTACTCTGTGTTGGTCAGCTTTAATACTGCCAGCTGTTCTAGAGGTGACACATTCTTCTCTTCCAGCACTGCAGTTCCATGGACATCATGTAATAAGGATATTGCACGTCTACCAAGTGCCTATTTTGTTAGGCAAAAATTTTATTTTTGTTTTTTTGTACTGGCCTTCGTACACCCCTTTACCTAAATTAAGGAAATAACCCAGCAATATATGGAAATTTCCAGAACCCTTCGCACATCCATCCATAAAGATGGTCTCCCCAGTCTGTGGCCTTCTCTGAAATATTCAAATCTCAGGTTGTGTGGGAGGGGACATTAACTTTATTTGTTATGTGGTACTGGGGTATAAGGCACAAGTGTCAAAATCTGGAAATCCAGAAATGTGAGCTATCTAGAAGAGAACTAAATCAAAATATGGTGTCTGTTCTCAGCCTTAGGAATATCAAAGAGATCTGCAGATCTGGTACCATACAGGAACTGTTACTGCCATCATTTCAAGCAAAAATCTGTAGTCACTTTTCAGGTTCAAACACTTTTTTAAACTCCACCATCACAATTAATTCTTAATTACTGATGCTCTCTTCTTCATTAGGTTTCTGTTGGATGTAAAACCTCAGAAAAGCTTGCACAAAATCAGGTCCATGTGCAGTATTCCACTGACTTTGGTGTTAGCTGGAGTTACTTAGTACCTCAGTGCTTACCAGCTGATCCAAAATGTTCTGGGAGTGTCTCACAGCCATCTGTCTTCTTTCCCACAAAAGGATGGAAAAGAGTAACTTACTCACTGCCTGAAAGCCTGGTGGGCAAGTAAGTATGAATTTGCTACTCATTTTGTCTTGGATTGAGTACCTTCCTAGAAACACATCAGGACATCTGCCTATTCATTTTCTTCCAAGGAAATTAGAGAATAGCAGTGTTCATGTTCATTACATTATGGATATGTAAAAAAATCAGTTTCAATAGATACTTCCACTACTTGTGGAAGCTCAGAAGATAGTACAATGATGAGTATATTGTGTTTAATCACCTTTTTTCAACTGAGCAAAGTTGTTTTATGCATGTGTCTGGTTTTCTTCATTCCTTTATATCTAGTCCTGTGAGGTTTCGGTTCTACCAGAAATACTCAGATATGCAGTGGGCCATTGATAATTTCTATCTGGGCCCTGGTTGTCTGGAAAACTGTAGAGGTCATGGAGACTGCCTGAATGAGCAATGCATCTGTGATCCTGGGTATTCGGGTCCAAACTGCTACCTGACCCAGACACTGAAGGTAATTTTACTGCATGTTTTTAAGAACAAATTTTGGCATGTGTTTGACTGAGGAGAGAGAGGAGAGATTGATTGCACTGGAAATTTAGCTTTGATTCCTGTCAGCCTGAAGATAGTCAAATCCATTTTCAGCCCTTTCATCAGTTTTTTAACCAAACTATTACTGCATTATTCAAGAATGGGTTTGTTGCTTTGCAAATAACACTTAGCCTGAAAAAGCTATGATAAAGTTCACCGTTCTGGCATGTGTTTGACTGATAGGACGTAAATAACCCTTACACATATGGTTATATTTGATCAAAATAGAAAGATTGTCTTTATTGTAAAAGAGCTTACTGAAGTAGGAATAAAGGAAAACAGCATAAAATTAGAAAACTAATTCACCTGTTAATTCACCTGGCTGTTACTCATGTTACCCAGTAACAAGCAAGTAGACTCTAGTTAAATATTGCTAATTTAAAAGTTAAAAATAACTAACTCCTCAGTCATCATGTAATTTGAATTATTATAACCTTCTATTTTTCATCTGAAATACTAATTACATGAACAAATATCACTGTCTGTTTGCAATTTTTAATTAGTAATGTATCCATCACATTAAGGACAACTGGGATAAAATGGCAGCAATTTTAGGGGAGTTTTACTGCTATCTCCTTAATGTCAGAATTGCTGGTTTTTCTGGGGAAAAATATAAAATATTTTTTCTCCCATGAGGACAGAAGTCCCCCACTGGTTATATCTGCCATCAAAACCTTGCCATGCAAACCCAACATGCCCATTCATTTGCACATGCCAACTTTAGTTCCCTGGTTTACCTCCCAAATATGTTAAAATCCAGCTCCAGTACATTTTCACAATTAGCCAATTCAGTTCAAGTGGCCAAATATTCAGCCAAAACTGATTACGTTCAGTCACCCTGAGAAAAATTTACAGTGTTCTTGAGCCCTTCAAACATGTTTAGGTCAGTTCCAGCTGTGGTTATCAAAAAGGCTTAAAATCTTACTTACCTATGCTTTATGTTAAATACCTTACTTACAGACTTTCCTGAAAGAGCGCTTTGACAATGAAGAAATTAAACCAGATTTATGGATGTCCTTAGAAGGTGGAAATACCTGCACTGAGTGTGGAATTCTCGCAGAAGACACAACTCTGTATTTTGGAGGTGCAACTGTGAGGCAGGCTGTCACTCAAGATCTGGACCTGCGGGGGGCAAAGTAGGTCATGTTTCCATGCCATTGTCACGGGGAGCTCTGTCACACACTGGCAAAGCAGCAGGCAGCATAGCTGGTAGCTCAGGGAATTCCTAGGCCACCACAAGAATAGCACTACCTGAGGCAGACACTAATGAGATTATGATTCTCAAGGTGCTGATGCTTTCACAGGAGTCACAGAGAGCAAGGCTCACCCTAGCACAGTGGAAAGAGTCTGACATGTCCAGGTGAAGAAGTAGCAGGTCCCTTTGTCCAGAAATGTCCTGGAATCAGCAACTTCTGTCCTGCAAAGGACTTCCTATTTTTTCAGTCAATGACCACTAGCTCTGAGCTCTGGCCCCAACTGTTCCAGTGTCCTCCACTGACCTTGCCTCAGTTTATCAACTTCTTTTAGGTCCTCCATTGATACAAGAGCACCTTAACACATGGTGAGCTCCCATTCCACCAGGACTCCCAGGGAACTCTAAGCAAAGCAGCTCCCATCCAGTCTGTCCCTGGCTGGTACATTTGCAATGGGTTAGTCCCTCCCAGGGCAGTTCTTAGCTGATTTCCATGAGGTTCCCGTGAAAATTACTAGGCAATGTTTTTGGAAACCTTTGTAGTACTTGTGCATCGATGTAATTTGCTTAAAAATGCTGGCATTTGGAACAATTTCAGCATGTCTGTCAACAGAAAGCACCCTCTATTTGTGCAGATTGTTAACAGATGCGATCCCATACATTTACTCTTAGGTTTCTACAGTACTGGGGGAGAATTGGGAGTGAAAACAACATGACAACGTGCCACAGACCAACTTGCAGAAAGGAGGGAGTGCTGCTAGACTATTCCATTGATGGAGGTAAGTATATACTGTAGTTATAGCTAAGCTACAGTCTGGTTCTGTATCCATGCACCATGAATATCTGAGAAGCTGTCAGAGATCCAAATAAAAAGCTAATTCTTATTTGTAAAGTTATTTTTGTCCATGTAAAGTTTTTTTCTCCATCTAAAATTTCCATCTATTGCTCAGGAGTTTTCCATAATCCTCCTGCCTTATTTCAGTAATCAGTGGCTTCCACCCAAGCTGATTCCTTTTTACAATTACAAGATTACTCTTGCAGTAAGTAACAGTTGTCAACTATCCTTAGAAGTTAAGCTCTATCAGAAGACCATAGCTATTGCTTTTTATTTCCTATTATCTTACTTTAATCCTTTAGAAGACTCTACCATATGCTTGTTTTAACTACTAAACGTGCATCTGTTGATTCTAGGGATATCCTGGACTTTGCTCCATGAGATGGATTACCAAAAGTACATCTCAGTGCGGCACGACTACATCCTCCTCCCCGAGCACGCCCTGACCAACACCACCCGCCTGCGCTGGTGGCAGCCTTTTGCTCTCAGCAACGGGATCGTGGTGCCCGGCCCCGACCGCGCGCAGTGGGCTCTGGACAACATCCTCATCGGGGGAGCAGAGATCAACCCCAGCCAGCTGGTGGATACGTTTGATGATGGTAAAACAGGCTGCCACAGCTCATCTGTTGTCTGGCACTATCTGTTCTTATCTTACCTGAGCCCTTTGAGCTTGCAAGCAGACTTTCTTTTATTTCAACTCTGCAAATTTTTCTTTTTTTAGACTAATGCTGTTTATATGCTATTCTTCATCCTATAATAGAAGTGCGTAAATATATATACATCTCTATATATATACCTGTATATCCAGTTAAGTATGTGTACACATATATATCTACATACAAAAATTTTTATTTCAACCCTATTAATTTCATTTAAATTCCTGGCATTATACTTTTATTTCATCATATTTTTAAAAAGTACTATTATTTAAACATTTTAATTACCTCTCTGGAAGAGAATGTCTTTATTATGTCTGTTAGTAGCTTGCTGTGTGTCATTACAGATAGCATAAATGTAGTGTCTATATCACTAAAGTACTCTATCTAGTGATTCTGTGGATTCATTACTAAGCCTTGATGTTTACCAAGACAATGCAGTAATTTTATTTAACTCATCTTAATAGAAGGCACCTCTCATGAAGAAAACTGGAGCTTTTACCCTAATGCAGTCAGAACTGCAGGGTTCTGTGGAAATCCATCATTCCATCTCTACTGGCCAAATAAGAAAAAGGATAAAACTCACAACATCCTGTCCTCCAGGGAGCTCATTATACAGCCAGGATACATGATGCAGTTTAAAGTAAGAAATGTTCTCTCTCTCCAAAGTAAAGAACAAAATGAAAATTCATCTAATGTGTTTCCAGAAATTATTCTTCTTCCAACTAGGATGCTCAATTGGATGAATAATTAATAGTGACTTTTTACCAGCAATTAAAGGAAAATATGAAGTGTAGGTAATGAGAACCAGAAAGGCTGCATGAATGTAAAATATCAAAATATTCTGACTGTCTGTGCTTTTGGCGTTAGTCAGAGGGACTGGAAGTCTAATACCTTTTTCCTGAAATGACTGGATCGTCAGATACAGTAGGAATTATTTTCTAAGGTGAGAATAGGTGCCATGCAGAATAAGCTATTTTCCCCTAATTCGTGAAGAAACAGAAAAGGCAAGGGAGAAGGAGGCTGGAGAAAAGTGTCATATGGAAAATGCAAGTGTGTTCAAGTAGAAGCACCCCTTCTTCTCACTTGTGTCATGGCAAATGACCTAAACCATCAGAGAAACATTTCTGAGTATTTTACTTTGATTTAAGGTAGAATTCTACACAGGGCCAAAGGCAACAAGTAGTTGTTTTCCAGAAATGTTCTTGGCTGTTCCCCAAGCACCCTGTCTTAAATAAACCAGGAACTAATATTAAAGTAGGGTTATCAAAATACTAATCCATTTTCATATTATGGTTTTTTTCTTGCTCTTCTGTTTGACAAGACAGTTCCAGAATTTTCCATCTTCCCCTGATCAATATTTTCACCTTTTCTCAACATCTCTGCCTGTTTTATATTGACTGTCTAATATAAATCCCTAAATGCTTCCCCCACTCAGCATGCCAAAGAAATTATATACAAGAGGAGTCTCTTATGTTTTTTACTACTGAATGTCAACCCACCCCAAGATGCTTATTTTACTCAGCCTATCACCGTTTTCCTCTATTTTAAGACCAAAATTATGATAACACATCAGCATTTAATCGTTCATATTACTAAACTCTTATTGCAGAGTTTTTCTCTCCTGATTCTTTCCCCCTTTTTCTTCACCACTCACAGCAAGGATATTATTTCTAAACTCAGCTCTAGCATGGCTTCTGTTTGGTTTTGAAATTTAGCATCCTATTATCTAATCAGTAATGTATACTGGGTGCTATAATCTTTCTACTATAATATAGAACAGATATGTCTATTATTTTAAATATTCAGAATAATTTTGTTTCTAAGTTGGACTGATTTAAAGTTTATGTCCCCATGTTTATCAATATGAATTTTAAATTTCGTAGGTGCTTCACTTTTGGAAATGCCAAGGAACTATCACAGCTTTTTGTTTCAGAAAAAATGTTTGTTTAGATATTTAATTTGGACTTTAGAAATTAAGTTTAAGGGTTCTGTTAGGAAATAACAGTAGCAAGGAAGTAAAATTCTTTAAGTAAAAGCAGTATCTGAAGTAGTGTCTTTTGTTTTCCATCCACTTTTGATGGATTTAACCCAAGTTCTAAGTTAACAATCACTTATACACCCAATAAAGAAAAAAAAAAGGAGAACATAACTTGATTATATATCACTTTAAATTTCTACCTGACTTATTATAGCAGTTTATTTTATTTGTGCTATAGATCGTGGTTGGCTGTGAGGCAAATTCTTGTGGGGACCTCCACTCAGTGATGCTGGAGTATACAAAGGATGCCAGGTAAATGACAGCAGAATACACAGACCTGAAAAAAAATAGTAAAAACCTAGAGAGCTTTTATTTATTAAAGCAATTACTTTGCTATTCATGTTGTAACAGAATCTGAACAAAGCCTGTGTACAAGCACTGGGATTTGTCTGTGCAACTCCCATAAATTCTCTTTATAATTCATCCCAGATGTTGACAGATCCATGGCATTGAGTTTGCAGTTACAGTCATGAGCATGTTCCTGTTTAAAATGTGCTCACAGGAAAACACATTTGCAGGAAACTGTTTTATTAGGATACAGGACCAAGCTGTAATGAAGTGGGAGTTACTTAGCTCCAAATTGGTCTTTAGCTAGCTAACAATAACACTGCCTCATGTGCTGTAGAATAGCAGTAGGTTATAATTTGTAAAAATGAAGGTATATTCTGTGCTCAAATGACTGTGGGTGAAAATGTAGCAAATTTTATTGGGACTCTTCTGAACACTGTAAGAAAGAGGCTAAGGAGCAGCCTCCTCAATAAACCCTTCTGTCATGCAGCTCCGAGCAGCTGTATGTACCACATTGCTGGGAGTACCAGCACCAAGGGTTCCACAGCACTCAGACATCCTCCCTGGCTGCACCTGTGCTTCAGCCTCTCACCTCTTGTTTATTTGTGGCTCCAGAGCATGGAAACTATTGCTGACAATCTCTCCTGTTTGTTTAGTAAGACAGGCAATGTCATGACCCTTAGAAATTACCTGTTTTCCTTTCATTATTTTTTCAGTTGTTCTAAAATTTTTTTTCTTTCCTTTTGTTTCCTACAGGACAGATTCATGGCAACTCGTCCAGACACACTGTCTTCCTTCCTCATCTAACAGCATTGGCTGCTCCCCATTTCAATTCCATGAAGCTACCATCTATAACTCTGTCAACAGCTCCATGTGGAGAAGAATAACTATCCAGCTGCCTGACCATGTCTCATCCAGGTAGGTTACTGAAAGGTCAGCTCACTGTGGACCGATAAAATGACAGCTCTCTTGCTGGCATGGTTTACTAGGAACAACTGGTGAATTAAAAAGGATTCCTTATTGCGGGATTTAGATCTGATACATAACTAATGTTCTTCAGGAGGCTTTTTGCTAATAGAAGTCGCTATTGCCAATGATGTAGCAGGGTGGGTCTTTCCAACTAGTGAAGTCACAGCCCCCTCACGTGACATTTTTGGTTACATTTGCTGCTGGTGTATTAGAATGTCATTGTACAGATGTGTTTAATTGCTACATATGGTAATACAGTGTTTGGATTTTGATATTTGCAGTGCAACTCAGTTCAGGTGGATTCAGAAGGGAGAAGAACTGGAGAAGCAGAGCTGGGCAATCGATCATGTGTACATTGGGGAAGCGTGCCCGAAGCTCTGCAGTGGCCACGGGTATTGCACGACTGGAGCCATTTGCATCTGTGACGAAGGATACCAAGGTTCCACTTCTTCAATTTCTCTCCTCTACATCTACTACAGTCTAATCTAGCTCAAAATTAAACAAAAAGATAAAATTATGTATCATGTCCAAATTCATCCCTGGAATGTCTGAGTAAAAAATTCAAAATTAATAATTTGTCAGAGCTGAAAACTGTATTGTGTCAGCAGTCTCTCCTATCTGGCACTGTATGTAAAGTCCATCCAGCCTTTATTGAAGGGAGAACATTGCTACTTGATTACCCAGAATTGGCTTCCACCCCTGAACTCCTTCCAAGGGTGCATCCCAGAGGATGCAAAAATGGCATCCAGATGTTAGTGACTGGCATCTATAAGGGACTCTGTGCCCCATCAGGACAGAGTGTTCTGCTCTAACCCCTCACTGCAGCTGAGCACATGCCTAATGGTACCTGAGTGCCCTTGGTAAACTCTAAGTGGTTTGTGGGCATGGAGCCAGTGTTTAATGTCTTCCAGGAGAGCCTCATAACTTTATAAGATCAGATTCCTTCAGAGTTTTTAGACATATTTGCCTTCAACCAGCAATTTGAGGTTTTTCCTGTTGGCATCAATGCAAAACAGGAGAAACTCTATTGCAGTTCTTGAAGTTATACTGCTGTAAAAATAAGACTCACAGCGTCAATTTTGTAAAAATAACTGCTGTATATCAATGTGCACATTATTAATGTATCTGCTGAAATATATTCAGGCTGTATATTGAGCCACACTTTATATTGAGCCACAACCTTGAATAGAATTACAATGACCTGTAACTCAATTTTCTCCATTCTTTCCATCTTTGTGCATTTTACAACTTCACTGTGTCATTTTTAGGTGATGACTGCTCTGTTTTTAGCCATGATCTGCCAAGTTATATTAAAGATAATTTTGAATCTGAAAGAGTCACTGAAATAAACTGGGAAACCATTCAGGGAGGAGTGATAGGGAATGGATGTGGACAGCTGGCACCCTACGCCCACGGAGATTCGCTCTATTTTAATGGATGTCAAATAAGACAAGCTGTGACCAAGCCTCTGGATCTCACCCGAGCGAGGTAATAGTTTGAGCCTATACAGTTCTTTTAATAATTCATGAGAAAGGAAACTCTTCACATGTATGTGCAGCCAGTAGGCCAGTACTGATGAGGACGGACTGACCTGGCTGTGCCATGCAGTTGGATGTGGCTGGCAGAAAACATTAGGGTTGGCAAAATGCTTTGTGACTTCAATTTGGGAGATGGAGAGTGAGGATGTCAGATGAAAAGGTCAGATGTTTTCATCATGCCCAACAGAGCACTATCTATGTAAGCCAGCACTGACAATGAAGCTGTTGGCAAAGACTGGACACCAGACTGCCTGGACCAGTGCCTGATCTGATAAGACAAATCCCATGTTTGTATGTGCCTCCACGACAGTTATGACTAAAGATGCTATTTACTAATTACAGGCTCATTTTCCCATTTCAGTTGTCAAATAGAATTATATTCACCTGGCAATGAAAAGGAGTATCTTTTTCATCTCTTGAGCCTCTCTGACCATAGAAAAACAAATGTAACCAGCCTGTGCTGGCTCTTAGAGTGACAGCTTTCAGGACTGGTTTATATTTAGTTGTCCAAAGAAAGATTAGAAACAGGATGAACTGGCCAATGGGCCAGATATAAATCAGGTTCTTCTCTTCTTACTTGAACACCCAGGTAGAATATGATATATATTTTAGGTGCTTTATTATATTCAACCTTTACTTGTCCTTGTTAAACTTTTCATACACTCATTCACATATTCGCATTTTTATCCATCTCAGTCTTGTGCAGATGTATTGCAAAATTGGATCTACTCCCTGCAACAATATGTTATACATTGTAAAGTATTATTTTGAAAGGGGAGCTGTGTTTTAAAGATGTGAGAACAGTTTATTTTGCACGTTAAAGTAACAATGCTTCAAGTTTTGATAAGGTAACTGCAATAAACCTAGAAATGTTATTGTTCCTGTTTGAATACTTTTTCATATTGAAAATACTTTTTCTCTCTCTGTTTTACAGCAAAATCATGTTTGTTCTGCAAATTGGAAGTATTTCACAAACAGACAGTTGTAATACCAATCTGAGTGATCCTAACACTGTAGACAAGGCAGTGCTCCTCCAGTACAGTGTAAATAATGGAATTACATGGCAAGTAATTGCACAGCATCAGCCAAAGGACTTTATACAAGCCCAAAGAGTGTCTTATAACGTCCCCTTGTGAGTACCCAGTCACATTTCATTACCTCTAAGTGCACAAGTTACATTTCTGCTAAGAAATAACCCATCTTTGTACCACTGTTGAAGAAAAAAGGTTGATGAGAGGATAAACAAAGAAGACTTAAGGAGAAGGCTGATTAAGAAATTCCAGGCTAGTGTTTATCAATACACTTAAAAGAAAAACAGAAAGAATACTTGTTTTGAAGATAAGAAGAAAAAACCCTCCTTATCTGTGTGCATTTTTAGCCATTAAACGTTTTACATTTATAAGGTGTTGATGTTCAGCGACATAGAAACAATGATGTGACTTTGCTCTCAGTTCCTGTTTGGGGATAGATAGGGATATGCAAACCACCGATAGTCTGGAGCTCTCACAGGCTCTTGTGTTTGTGTGACAGGGAGGCACGAATGAAAGGAGTCTTACTGCGCTGGTGGCAGCCACGTCACAATGGAACAGGTCATGATCAGTGGGCTTTGGACCACGTAGAAGTCGTCCTGTGAGTATCAGCTCCACCTCATCCCACCCCATCTCAGAAAGCACTGAAATTTCTCCAGCATGACATGAGTGTTAAGCTCAGCAAGAACCATTGTGGCCCAGGGAATCCTTTCTCAAAGGGAAACATTTAAAATCCTATCTTTCCTGATGCTCTGCCCTGACTGCAACAGTCAGTAGTTGAGATGGACACAAAGTAAGTGGCACAGCAGGGGGGTGTGTTGCGTAGGTGGAAAAATGCAGGAGGGAAAGTGGGGCTTTATCACTTCCAAGTGCTGCTGTGGTCCCATAATGCAGCAATGACTGGTAAAAAACTATTTTTCTGGGACATAAGAAAGGATATTCCTGTTCAATGCTGTGCTGCCATGTAAGGCTGATATATATCCTTTCAAAGATACAAAAGATTCTTCTGTATTGTTTATTGCACAAAGTAATGTTGTTGTGCCTCTTAAAAATTTGTGTTAGCAACTAATGCCTTATTCATTTCCTTTTTTTAGTAAGAAGGATACTGTTCAGAAACAGGGTTCACTATATCAGGTTCCTATGGTCCGAGCTCTATATTCATCCCCTTGTCAAGATTTTACCAAGTCTGCACCCTCCTGATTCTCCTATTCTTGAGATGGGTTTCGCTGGCAGCTAACCCGTTTTTCCTGTGTTGCATCACGAAGAGATGACCTGCTTTTTCTCTAACAATTTAGTTCCAGTAGAAGTGAAATGCTAGTGGCTTCCCGGGCAGGAACTCATCGCTGGCAGTGGTTGGCAGAGAGAGGCGAGCCTGCTCCATAGATAGGTTCAAACATTCTTTTTATTGAAAAATTTAAAAAACAGCAATGAAGAAATTAGGCTTAGATAACTTCCAGACTGTGTAATTATAGCCATGAAGTTTCTGCATTAGCAGAGATACTGCAAGTAATGTTTTGTAGCAGTAGCAAAGTGAATTGCCTGATTGCTAGTTAGTCCTGTTCTCCTTTCCACCGAGAAGCACCAGCTTGCATGGCACTCATATCAACCCCAAACCAAACTGGTCCCAACACTGAGTAACTGTACACCCTCCACTGCTTTTACACTCCTTGCTGGGCTCTGCTTCCATAACATTAAGCTTAAAACTGGAAGGAACAGAGGAGAGAGATGGATATGATTCCTGTTTCAGTTAATCAATGGCTGTATGATGCTGCATCAGGAAAGATATGGAAGAGTATCAGCTGCAGGAAGTTCACAGTGTTTAGGAAACTATGGAAAACAGAACTGGCCATTCTAAAATATTCACACGTCTTTCTACCTTGCAATTAAAAGTAAAATGAACAGAATAAACCATGTAAGAAAAAAAATACAGCATAATGTTACCCATCAATCCAAGCACTGAATTAGGCGCCATAAGTAGGAATAAAACAGATCTTTAAAAAGTGATTCTGAGGCTGAAATGTGGAGAATTTCTCTGACAATGAGATCTGTCAGGCTGTAGACTAGACACACAAGTTCAGTAACAACAAGTCATGTGAGATGTGTTATACTAGAATGGCCATAGCAAGTAATCACACTTTGCCTAGAGAAGGAACCAGGTGGGCAGACAGTGTCTCCTCCCTTCTATTATTTTAGTCTTGTTAAAGAGCTTTCTATTATTTTAGTCCTGTTAAAGAGCTTTAAGGCTCTTCTGAAAATTGCCCTAAATATCAGGCTAGCGATAGAGGATTGCCACCCTGTTCAAGTGACACCTGGTACAATGCACAGAGAAAGACCAAACTGGACTGATTTCTCCCTTTCCAAGTCCTGTGAAACACAGTGCCAGGACAGCTAATTTCCCAAAGGCCAGATGTGGAGTTCCAGTCCCTGCTAACTAAAACACAGGAGACATGCTGCTCTCAGGAAGGGCAGAATTACATGCCATGGTGCATCTGGTTCATATGCTGGCATGTACTCAGTCCTGACAGGTGCCTTTGACTCCTCTGTTTTGTCTAAGTTCTATCTGCACATTATAATTTATCAAAATATTCTGTAGGCCTCCTCAAATTTATTTGCAAGTCACCTGCAACTTCTTTATCAATAAATACTCTCATGTGGGTTTTCCTGTAGCTCTGCTATTTCACTTGGCCAATACACACTGGTCACTTTAGCCCCAGAACTTCAGTTTCTTCACCTTTAAAATGATGAAGACACTCAGTCACCTCCACAAGTGCTTCAGGTTATCAGAAGGGACCCTGGATCAGTATCTAATAGCACTTAAAAGTAGGCTTAGATAACTTCCAGACTGTGTAATTATAGCCATGAAGTTTCTGCATTAGCAGAGATACTGCAAGTAATGTTTTGTAGCAGTAGCAAAGTGAATTGCCTGATTGCTAGTTAGTCCTGTTCTCCTTTCCACCGAGAAGCACCAGCTTGCATGGCACTCATATCAACCCCAAACCAAACTGGTCCCAACACTGAGTAACTGTACACCCTCCACTGCTTTTACACTCCTTGCTGGGCTCTGCTTCCATAACATTAAGCTTAAAACTGGAAGGAACAGAGGAGAGAGATGGATATGATTCCTGTTTCAGTTAATCAGTTTAATTCAGTTAAACTTACCCCAGATGATCCTGCACACACCAGGGCTACCAGAATTCTGTGAGTACTAGGGACAGGACTTAGCTTTCATTCTTAATATTCCTTAATTTCCCAATGCAGGGTACAGAAGCCCTGCCTGCTCCTGGGGGAAGCAAGTCCCCTTTCCCAGGCAGCTCTGCAGCAAGAGGCGAGGAGACAATGTCCTCTGGGTGCTCTCCCTTCCCACCAAGATTGCCAGGGGAGATCTCTGTGGGCAATAGACACGCCAAGGCTCTTTGGCAGGGCTGCAGAGAGGCACAGCCTGAACTTAAACCATTCACTGGGGTTCTGTAATTACCTCTTCCCATTAATTCTATAGAGGGCCATTGGAGAGTCGGTAGGCTTCTGTCTGGTTTATACATCCCAAAGCTGGGATACTTTAGGATGTATCTGTGCCTCCTAAATTGGAAGTAATTTCTATTGGAACTCTGGCCTGGTCTCAGAAGGCCATGAACATCCCTAGATAAAGCCCGTTGATGGTCCATGTCCAACACAGTCTGTGTTCAGTCCTCTTACAACCATGCACTGCACCACCCACCTGGATGAGACCCCATACACCTCTCCAGAACCATCAAAATTATCCTCACTGGCCCTGGTTTCCTAGATTTTCATGTTTGTGACCTGTGTAGCCATGTTGATGCAGCAGGCAAGCCTCTAGCCAGTGAGGTGATAGAGCAAGGAGCCAACCTACACTAGGAGGTGTGGTTTGGGACATAGATAAATTCCTGGCTTTCCCCACATCTCCTCTTGCATTTTCTTCACTACCCTGTGAAGAGGTCTGATTTTCCCAGCCTTGGCACTGTCTTGGCTGCCTGCACCTCCAGGTGCACACCTAGGTGCTGTGCCAGCTTTTCCTCAGCCCATGGGCAAGGGAGCCATGCTCTCCTTGAGTAGACTGAGGGCTGGAGTAAGAGGGGAAGCAGGGAAAGCACCTGCCAGCAGGGAGAGCTGGTCTGTAGGGATGTAAAGCAAGTAAGGATTTTCTTGATTTTATTTCCCATCCAAAACAGGGGATGTCCCTGCTCCTCCCTACAGTGCTCACCCCAGAGGCAAATCTGTGAATACCTGCTTTCATGGCCCAACTCTTCTCATCAATCCAAAGATTTGAAATTAGTTCTGTCACAGGCCTAGCTGTCAAGTCATAGTGCAGACACTGCTACAGCTGACACACAGCCAGGGTCATGACACTGTTCAGTTCAGCTGATTTGTGAGTCAAGGACCACCATCCTCTCACCAGCAAACATGTCTCCAGGATGCCATTTCTTTGATTCCTTTTTGCTCCCAAGAAAATTGCTGGGGGGAAAAAAATCAACCTGCAGATTATACATGCATGCAAAATACCTGGCAGTGATAAAAAAGGCCAAAGATGGATCCTTTTTGTATGTTACTTAAAATCATTCCACTTTTGAATGAGCTATTTGAATCACTCATTAAAAAGCAGCATTTTTAAGATTGTGATGCAGCTGCAAACCATGCTTAAATTGAGCACCTCTTTTAAGCAGGTGAAACCAAATACCTGTGTTGACAATGTTATACATTAAATTGATCTTGCCAGCTTACCAACAGTTGATGTCTGTCCTGTGGTGGGGAGAGGATACAAGTTGTTAAGTTGTTCAGTCCCTTCTAAAGTTAGTGCTGATTATTCCTCACTAGTGCAGGGTTTTTTTCTCTCCATTTGTAAAGAAAGCTTTGGGCACAACTCTCATGTGTTCCACGTGGCTCTTCTTAGGATAAAAAATTATTTCATCCCAGGCTTAAGAAATAGTGTTTTTCTGTGCCCCTGTACTTCTGCCCTAAGAAGAGCCCATGTCCAAATCTGCATTTCATTTGCACATTGTTTTTCTCTGGAAGCACAGCTCTCAGCCTGCCCACTGCACACACACCTCACACTTCTTTGCATGTGCATTACACACCTGCCATTTCTTTGTGTATAGGGCAGGCTCTTAGAGACATCTCATTAACTTAATTCAAAGTCAAAGCTACTGAGAAATAAAGGGTAGTTATAAGATGAACACTAAGGGTCTGATATTGCTTTCTTTACCCCAAAACTTGTTATGTGATCCAAAGGAATTTACGTTGTGCAAGGAATGCAAGAAATGTTATCCCCACCTAGGATGTTATGATTAACTGATAGATAACAGAATGAATCCCTCCATAGCCATCACTGCACGCTCTTCATTGTCGAGATATTCTCACATTTTTGGCACAAATGATTTAGTGAGAACTTATGTTGCATTTGGTGTAAAGAATGTTTATCCTTATTTTGGAATATTAAAATACAAATTATATATTCTAGATTTGACAAGAAGTGCTCATGTGGAAAAGCATTTTCATCTGCTTCATATTTTTTAGTAAAAAGCAATTATTTGAAAAATGCATTTAAATTAAGTATCAACATATTTATAATAAAGAACATAAGTAGTTCAAGCATTAGGTGACTGAGTATTCACAACATTTATGCCAAATTTAATATGATGCGGTTTGTGCTTCTACGACATTTCTATTATGTTTCTAAAAAGTGCATGCTGAATTTTATAGAAAATAAAAATCTAAACATTGATTTGAAATCTGAGGAAATAATTTGTTCAATTTTTATTTTCAAAAGAGACGAAAAGTCGTATATTGCCTCTAAACCTCATCAGGGTTTTATGACTAATCACAGTGCTGCATGCATTGAAAGGCATTTTCTAACTTGTGTTGTATTTCATTGTTTGCTGTCATTGGTTTTACACTAGAATAAGGTAAGTACTTTCCCTGAATCGGTATTAAATGTATGTTTCTGTTAGCTACGGCTCTTTCACAAAGTTTTGTCAATGCTGGGTTGGTGAAAAATCATTTATATGCTGAGATGTGCCACATAGCTCCTGAGGGCCCTGATCCTGCAGCACGTCCTCAGTGAGAACTGGGGGAAGCTAAACTTAGCAGAAATTGTTCAGCAGGTTGTGCCATACTGCAGTGGGACTTTCACCAAGGCTGTGGGGGGAAGGTCTTCTCCTTCTTTTGCTTCTGATAGGGTACAGTGAGACCTGCCAGTGGAGGGCACCCAGACCATTGTATGGGCAGCCAAGGGGCAATTCCCACTTTTTTCTGTAGTAAATGAGCACAGAGATGCAGCCACAGCCAGGCAGTGTATGTCAGTCAATCTGCATGGCAGCATAGCCACACCTGCCCTTTAAACACAGAACGAGTGTCCCCAGGTAGTTCTTTCATTTCCTGCAACCCAGCTGCTTTGTGCTGTTGCAGGTAATAGATACCACTAACCAGTACAGTTCCTGAGCTCTGGGTTCAAGTGTTGACTCCACCAAAGCCAAAGAATATTTGTCATTGATATGAGCCCTCAGAACTTCAGTCAGAGCACATGACTTTTTCATTACAGTACCTGCCTAACAAAGCATTTGTAATTCAGCACCAAAATTTACTCTGAGCCTAGTCTTGAGGGACATACCTTTGCTGTGTTCTAAGGCTTTTTTCATGTTTAATTTTGTTATCCAAATATTTTTGTTTCTATTTTGTTCCTGTTTTGTGCCCTGTCAATTAAAAACACAGAAATAATGAATGACATTAATATATACTGGGGTTATATACTGCTTATTTTTCATTCCATTTGGCTATGTTCCATTTTCATAAACTTTAAATTGCAGCCTTGTATTTCCAACTGTGCTTTAGGAAACATGTAATAAACATAATGCTCTACTAAAGACTAAAGATCCAGAGAGATTCCTGCTCATAAATTGCTTTATTGTAGGTATTTTTTGAACATGCCCTAGATAGGTTTGTCTTTAGTCTCCTGTATTGGCTGCATATTGCTTTCATCCAACTAGCACAACTCCAGGTACTTCATTGGAAAGTTTTTTAGTGTTTCCTACATAAATTCAAGCAGTATTATCTTCTGTTTACTTTTTAGTAGTGCTCTCAAAACTGTCAAACAGATTATACAGTAGTCCCTCCTGTTGTTTTTTTGCTCTGTGCTTCATCAGTAATACACAGATAACTACTTTGGATCTGAACTTTTCTGATTGACTGATGGTTCAGTAAATGCACAGAAAAGACAGAAGGCTCAGCAGGTGCTGACCAGTCCATTACACACTCGCAAAGCAGTCTTCAAGTTGCCACTGATTTTGAAACAAAAGTTCCCACCACACCATCATGGAAGGGGGTCTATTCCTAATATAGCTTGATGCTGCCCAGCACATTTTGGGTGTTATGAACAAGAAAACAACAGCAAAAGTATGGTAAAGCCTTTAATCAGTCTGTGAAAATAAAAATTAAAATTACTACTAATAGTATTGAAAGCATTTTTGCATCCACCAAATGCGAGGAACGTGTAAGTACTCTTGCAGACTATATTATATAATTCTTCTGGTGGTTTTATAAAGCACTCTTGATCTCTCTTATACAGTGCTTGCCTCCTACCAATATATAAAATTAATTCAAAAAAATAAATATAGACCTACTCTGATTTTGTGGTGCAATATGTTACAATACTATAATGCATAGGGTCTATATATTTACCCATGGAAAGAGTGAAAATCATAGCTATTTCTACAGCAGGCATCAAGTTTTTCTGTGGCATCCAGCCAGTAGTTGGAAAGTGTCTCATGTCAGTGAGGACAGGTCTGAACTATATTACTGCAAGGAAAAAAAAAAGCATTTAGTTCCTGAGAATTTAGACTTCTCTTATTTTTCATGTACTGCACTGCTACAGTGTTCAGTGTAAGACAAAAATATATGCTTCTTTCTAACACCTTGATCATCTTCCAATGGAACAAAATTATATACATAAAATAAGTAAATCTCTTCTGCATTACTAGGTAAGAATTTCTTTGTTCCTTTTTTCAATTCTTTCTCTTGTTTTGTTTTGTTTTGTTTTGTTTGTTCATTGTTTTAAACATCTTCACCATCCCTTTAAGGCCAGATACAAAATGGTTGGTCACTTGAAGTGAAATAGAGACCAGGTGCACACAGCAGTGTCCAAAACGAGTCCTGAACCTCTCTGCTGAGCTGTTGCTGAACATAAGCAGACCAAAGAGGGGATGGAGATGGGGCAAAGGCTCCTGGGCCAAGGACTGCAGCTCAGCATGTGCCCCATCTGTCCAAGTCTTGCCCAAGCTAAGGGTCTCACAGCCAAGCTCACTTTTAAATCTAACCAGGTCCAGAAATGGCAAGTTTTTCAGCCAAACACATTGGCAGGCTCTGTTTGGTCCCATGTACCCAGAGCAAAGCTGCTCAGAGTTGGGCTTGTGCTTTCTCCCAAGCCCATCTGCTGCATTTTGGCTGCAGAGCAGCCTTCTCCCAGCAGATAGGTGCTCTATCCTCAGCTCATGGTCAGGATGCTCTCCTGAGAGGTGGGATGTGGCATTGAAGGGCCTGTGTCTGAGGAACCACCCACTTCCCAGGCAATGGGAACTAAAGGGAAGGCAAAATTAAGAACTTCTTCAAGCTTCAATGGCAGCCACTGTCAGGAGCAGGTTTGGGGTCGTAATTTCCCTGCTGCCTTCATCAGTGAGACACCTGGCATTGGAACAAGGGTGACATTCCACCCTGATGACCTAAGGACCAGAACGAAGACTGGTGTACAGTACTGCTTTGCACTTGAGCTACCAAATAGCATTAAAGTTACAGAAACTCACCACTATCAATCTCTCACACAAAACTCTTACAAATCAGCACAGACGTTCCCTTTTCACTTGAATAAGTCAACATTAACCCCTCTCTCAATTGCCAGATGCTCTAGAGCTCTAGCTCACTGTGACAGTGCCAAAAGTTGTGCCAAGTGTACGTCTGTTTTCTCTCATTGTCACCAGGAGCTGGTCTTTATTTCATTCCTGTTTGTACATTCCAGTGGTAAAAAAAAAACAACAAAAAATTAAAAATTGCAAAGCCTTGGAAAACTAGTCAGGAAGTGACTTGGATTTGCTTAGAGGTTTATAATCTAGATTTTGACATGACAGCTATTAATCAGTTTAGTCAATTGTGTTCAAAATTAGCTGTAGAAAAGGGTACAATTTTGTTAGACAGATTGTTTTAGGTTAAATTAGCACACTACAGCAAAACCTACTTTTGCTTGTGGAGAATCATAGTTATTTTGCAAAGCATACAATTAGTCCTTTTTCCTAAGGGCCACATTCACTAAAAATAAGCTTCTGCACTAGAGAGGAAAGTATGACCTACTGCATTATGAGTATTCACTTCTTACTCACAGACAAAACTCACAAGTGGAAACATTCCTTGAACCCACAAATGCGAGATTTGTTGACTGCAGGTCTTCACAGATCTGCCCTCTCATGGTTCCTTCTTCCCTCAATGGGAGAAGTAGAAATCTGCATTAGGTAGGATGGGCCTTGTCCTCCAGGTAGGTCTTCCAAACAAGGGTGCCTTCTTAAATTCGGCTGCAGATGGGTGCTCTTGCTTGGTCTTCTCCCAGACATGATGATGCTTATTTCCCAGATCTTCCTTTCCTTTTGGAAGAAGGTGCATAGGGCAGGGAAACATTAATCTGAATAAAAGTGTTGTACTTCACTTTCTATATGGTAAAAGTAGACGATAATGGAGTAAAGCTTTTCTTCTGTTCTCGAGATAGAGCAGTTAATGATCGAAGACAGAAGGATAACTGGAGTACAAAACCCCCCATAGAGAAATGCTATGAAGTGTGCATACAGTTTTAGTGAATCTGGCCCTAGGCAGCACCAGTTTTCATTAGCTGAAAGCTCTTAACCTTTCCCTAAGATAATGAATTGTAAATGAAAGCCAAGTGGGACAGATTCTCACTTGCCTTGTACGTTGCAGTTAAACAAAGGTTATGCTTCACACCAGTTTGCACAGACTTGAAAAGTCGTGCAAGGACAAAGAAGAATCTCTCCCACTAGCTCACTGCTCCAAAAGAATTTACACTGTGTAAAAGAAACTGACACTCTTTCCTTCTTCCACCCTTTGATTTCAACAGCACTCGCAAACAAAATTACATGATGAATTTTTCACGGCAACATGGGCTCAGGCATTTCTACAACAGAAGACGAAGGTCACTTAGACGATATCCATGAAGAAACGAAAAATTTATATTTTTTTTCCTCCCAACATGTGATGTGTTGCTTTCCATTCTTTAAATCTAGCACTGCATCTGGTATCAGGACTTTTCTGCAACTGGCTTGATGAATAACTGAAAGCCTTTCTCAAGACAGAGTGCACACCACTTTTTCGCACTGTGAACTAATGAGAAGTGACTTATTTTCTCATAGGTAAATGTTTTAATGTTGATGTGTCTGTGAAAATTGTGATCTGTTGTAATATCAGTTACAGTGGCAGTATTGGAAGTAAGCAACTAATTTTGTTTAACAGGAAAAAAAGTTTAAGCACAAAGACTTTTCAGATTTTATGTTTATAAAAACCTACATACTAAGTACAGAATTTAACATTCTTTGTCTCATAGGTATTTAAGTGCACTGTATTTCAGCTCTGTGTCATTTTATATGATTAAGTTATCATTGTTTGTCCTCTTTGTATTCTCTTCTACAACATGACACATTGGCACTGTATTTACTTGTTTTGTTGTTGTAATATTTTTGCTGCTGATTTTTGGGCTATTTACTTAAAAAATGTATTAAAAAAAATCATCAAAGTACCTAATCCAGAAGATAATTGCGAAAGTAGTTGTAAAGGCGTTGATATCTTTTGGTCTTATTCTTTGATATGTCTGTTGGTTAGCATTGTTTTGTGGATAAAAAAAGAATGCTTGACATTAAACTTTTTTCTACTAAGGATTTGTGGATTAAGCCCCAAACAGAAATTCCCAGTTCCCTGTCTAAATGTTGTCAGTTCTCTGAAACAGATTTACTTACAGTAACTGCCATTTGGTGTCTGTAGTAATGAAGTGATTTGTAAGCAGTGAACGTTTCATTGTGTTCTCTTTGGTGTTTGTTTCTATTGCGGGTCATGTTTGTATCTTCTGATAAAGTTGTATCTACACCAGCAACGTTATAATGCCCCTATAGCCCTAAACTGTCTATTATCATAAATAAAATGCTTCACTTTATGGTGAACCAAGCTCAAGATCCATGCTTCAATAAAGATAATGTCAACAAAGAATCTGATGTTAGACTTTTCAAGCCATGTAGGCTTTACATGAAATCATAAACCAAATTATTCTACTAAATACCCAGATTCTAAAACAAATGTTAATGTTATTTTTTAATATTTAGCACATCACACTTAACAGCACTTTGCAAGTAAGACAAACCAAGAGATCTCCCCAGTCCCACCTACATGGTCCTTGGAACAGGTCCTGGCGCAAAGGATGAAACAGGACCATGGACCAATGCGCACTCTCGCTTTTTCTGCAAACCAAAATGCAAAGTGTAAATCACTGTTACCAAGCTCTGAGAACAGGAGTGTGGCATCTAAGGAACCAGGTTCCAAACAGACAAAGCTGGAAGTTCTTAGAATCATAGAACAGTTAAGGTTGGAAAAATACCTTTAACATCAAGTCCAACCATTAACCCAGCACTGCCAAGTCTACCACTAAACCATGTCCCTAAGCACCATATCTAAACATCCTTTAAATATCTCCAGATGGGGGATGGTGCTGGGCAGCCTGTGCCATGCCTGACAACCCTTTCAGTGAAGAAATTTTTCATTATATCCAATCTTAACCTCACCTGGTGCAACCTGAGGCCATTTCTTCTTGTCCTATACTTTGCCACTTGGGAGGAGAGACTGATGCCCACCTGACCGCAGCCTTCTTTCGAGTAGCTGTAGAGAGCAATAAGTTCCTCCCTGAGCTTCCTTTTCTTCAGGCTAAATAATCCCAGTTACCGGAGCTTCTCCTCATCAGAGAGAAGTATCACATACACCTGCTGTGCACTTACATCATGCACATCTGCTTCTGGCACTGTACCTGTCTGAACCAGAATGGTGTTTGCTACAGATCCATGTTCAGCTGAATGCGTGTTTAATTTTTAGGAGGTTTTTGATCACAGGTATCTGAGCATGGCAGAAAAAAAAATGAGGTCATTCAGTGACCAACTAGTCAACACCTTGGGCTTGGTCAAAATTATGTGACAGAGCTTTGGATGATATGTGACAGACCTCTGGATGATATGTGACAGACCTTTGGATGATCTGAAAACTTGCCGCAACAGTCCTGCAAACTCACTGTACTGGAGAACCAGTGTACTTTGTGTACTTTCAATCCCTGAAACAAGATAAAGGTTCTATTCAGAGAAATAGCAGGAAGACAAATCCTGAGGGTATTACAGAATATAACAACTTAATGTTTGGGCAAGCGATTTTAAAATATTGTAATAAGAGTTTTGCCCATTGAACAAACAGAACTGCAAGATCTAAACATTTCTATTTTTTAAGATAATTTTATTTGCTTTAATATGTCAATAGAAGGGTGATAGTTCAATCTAAAATGCATGTGCAGCTAATGTGCTTCCAGGGAATTAATTTATTCTAAAGACTTTAGATGTAATGAGGCACTTTGCCTGACTTTTCATGCAACAGATCAGCATAATCAGAGAAGCTGCTTTTCACAGTTGTGTTTATTTCCTTTGAACAATGTATGCAATCACAACTACAGTGGAAGACCACAAAGCATTTTACCCAAACTCACCACAAACTCTGCACTGGCTTTTCTCTTCCTCACTGGAAGATTCCCAAGTGGTATTATCATCTGCCCTTTCCAGATTCCAGGAAGTTCCTCCTTAGACTTCTTCCATTCCTACAACACCCTACATAGCATACACATACAGTATACTCAGTAAATGTGGGTTTTTTTTAATTTTCCTCCCATATGGTTGAAAAAAATGAGTCATCTGACATTAAACAGTTGTTAAAATAGCAAGAGTGGCACAACAGATAATCAACGGCAATAAAAATTCTATAAAATAAGCTTATCTAGTGGTGTGAAACTTTGGCAGACCTAACTATGAAAACAGATTTTTAGTACTTTTAGTATGCCTTATAATCTTCCTCATTTCTTCTATCAGCTCACTAACCCATGTTCCCATAGAATAAGGAGAACATAAGAGAAATGAAACAAAAATGCAGGAAAATGAAACTCTGACCCACTGGAGTTCCTGAAATAAATAAAACCAGACGTTCTCATAATTTTGCCTAAATGTTTTTCTCTCGAGCTTGCTTCGTCCAAAGATGACAACATTGTCTTAATGGGAGGAAATGTGCAGAGCACCAATATTTTTGAAGGACCAAATCTGGCTTTGCAGGATCTTGACAATTTACAGAAAAGGGTATTAATTAACACAGCAAACACACTCAAGGACAAGATGCTGTCAAAGACAAAGGTACCAGCACACAACCTGGGTAAATACCAGACTAGAGAACAAAACTATAGAAGTAGAATCAACAGCATAAAGCAGTTTTTAAAAATGCCATTTTGCATTGCATCAGTGGAAGTATTTATGATAAAACACAGTAAATATAAATACGGCTGCCAGTACTGGTAAAGTAAGACAGCAGTTGTCAGCTGTTGAGCCCTTCACTTAAATACAGATGTAAACAAGTTGGAGAGATTGCAAAGTACTGCAGCAGAAACAAGACCCTTGAACCCATGAGCTTCCAAGTAGAGAGAGTTGTTTAGTCTAGAAAGGAAAACATTTGGAAAGAGACATGACAACACCCATAAACACGGTTCTATGTTTTACTTACTTGCTAACCCTGCAAATGTTACTGGGTGGAAATGCTGCCACAGCATCGCCTCACCATTTATCCATTAGTAGTCAATGGGGTTGGTTATTATCAAAGCAGGAAGCCAGTGTGAGGCCCCACTCAGATAAACCCCATTCAGATCCGCTTCGTAGTGAGGTTTAACTAATGACTCAACGCTGGAGGAACAGGAACAAGCCAGCTGTAAAGGGGAGCTACCTTCATCCTGAGCTGGCAAGGGAGCCTCAGAATGAAGCAAGGTCAGCAAAAGGGCTTGCCTATGTTAAGCACGGCCCTAAAGAGCTCTTTAGGGCTGTTAGCAATCCAGAGCAGTGAGGCCATGCAAGCACTTGCAGTGCATCTGTGAAGGAGCAGACAGAGCACCCACCATCCACAGGTGGTGGATCTGTTGCTGGAAGAAAAGACCATGGGGTATGAGGGTGCAAGCATTGTACAGGTGACATGCGGATGAATTGTCCAGTGTTCTCCTCTGCTGCTGACGTTTTCTGACTTTTGCTTTTTCTTCCCCATAGTATTCCTGGTTCAGCTGAAGGGACTGAGCTAGCAGTTAGCCTAAAGACTTAGGCCCTGTGTGGCTAATTACTACAGAGCCTGATGGGGAGAGTTCTAGCAGGCATGCAGCAAGGCAGGGCCAAGTAAAAATGCTGTTCCAGGAATGGAAGAATACCAAACTGGAGGATGGTGATAAATGCTAGGTTTATAGACTGAAACAAATTTCTTAAGCTTCTTTAAAAAAAAAAGAAGATAATGCGGTTGTGCTTTTGAGCTCTGCTCATGGCAAAGAAGCCATGTCAGCAGGTTCAGCTGTTTTCCTGACTCCACCTGAGCCAAAGGCAGAACTCTGGGAGGTACTGTGTAGTCACAGGTTTCAGGGCTACTTCTGCATTAGGATGACATTGCTGATACCATGAAGCATGCTGACCCGCTCAGGTCCCTCTTTCCCTGCACACTGACCGTGCATACACATGCCAGCCCTCTGCTGATACCCGATAGCTCCAGGTGGGCTAGAAACAGCACATGCAAAGCCATTCAACTGGTATATACTCACAACTGGACACCCAGCTTAGCTGATTTAAAATCACACCCTTCTCTGGGGATATTTTAAATCATTTGAGTTCAGCCATTTTCAAGGAACTTCAGTGCAAAAAAGGGAAAATGTCCCAATGTTTGGGCTCTGCAAGAATAACTGTGTTATTATGGATAATAACAAAGCTTGACATGAATTATGTGTCTGTATAGGATGTGGGTAGCAGCTAATGAACAGCAGCATTCTGAGATCCAAGCCTACTGCCACTGAAATCAGTGGGAAAATTCCTGTACATCAAATGTGTTTCACTTCATATGGAAATGTCCACCTCAGCTTTACTACTTCAGCTGGTTTGACCTGCCCTAGGACCTGTGTAAGTCTCCAAATACATTCCCCAAAAAGGGGTTTTTCTGCCTTAGAAAGTTCTCTCATTCTTAGAAGATCCATGAGTGTAGTTATGGCGTGGTGGGGAGTGAGCCAGTCGATGGAGCCCATCTGACCCATTTGGGACGTTCCATGTGGGAAGTGTATGCAAATGGCTCAGTGGGAAGTGCCAGAACTCTGCACTCTCGGCCCCTCAGCTACCTCCCCTGCCCATACTCACCATCAGCAGCTGTCAGAGGAAGTCGAGAAACAACCAGCCCAACAGCTGGAGCTTTAGGCAGCTGTGAGTGCTGGATCTAGCACCTCACAGCTCTCCTTGCACTGCTGGAGAGCAGGGGCTCCCACTGTTGCACCCCCTGAGAGCTGGCCGAGACCCCAAAGCTCACACTGAGCCCTCTGTCACCACACTGCTCCAGTGGCATGTGTGCACCCTTAACTAATATTCCACAATTATCCTCCACAGGAGTGTTTTTACTCTCCTCAATTGTCTATATTGTTTATTCTGTATTAACTTTCCCTCCCTATTCTTGTTTTGACCAAAAAATCCTCTTTTCATCTTGTTGCTACTGAGTTTAGCACTGTATTAATCCCTGTCCTTCTCCCAGATCTGAAGAACCACAGCATCTTTTACCATTTTAGACAACGCTGGAAAGAAGCAATAAAAGAATTATTAACCTTTGAGTGCATCATGCTAAAATGCATGCAAGAAATTAAAACCAGTTTGTACTTAAATGCAATCATTGACACAATTAGTGTAACATAATCCTCAAGATTACTGGAACATTCAAAATGCTTTATACCTGGGTGGACTTTTCTAGCAGGAAATCTGCTAATCTGTGTTGGCTTGAGGCTTTCTCTTCTCCTTTCTCTTTGTGGAGGGTGTATAAACAGGTCTTTCTGTGGTATGTTACTGCAATGTATGTTTTACTGACAATAAAGCATTTCAGAATTTCACTACCAGGCCACACCTTCATAAATGAATTACACCTGCATTCTAACACAGGCTACTGATTTCCAAATTGAGAAAAAAAAGGAGCTTTTTGGATAAATAACTGAATCAACAGAGATGTGCTTCTCAAAGTATCTCCACTTACCCAGTTCTGTATAACAGTGGCATCCAACATCATTCCACATGAAGTCTGATGTGTGGCATTATCTATTTATCTATCTGAAATTTAATCTATCTGAAATCTATCTATTATCTATCTGAAATTTTTCAACAAAATGCCTTTTTGTTACAGCAAACCTTCTAAAGGCAACTTTAGAGATGTTTTGACCTTGAAATTTCTCAAATTGACAATACTGAAATTTAAAGCGCTGTATTTCACCTTGAATTCATTTTAATTTTATTTAAGTTACTCTTAAATTCTAACAAGGGCTACCATGTCAAGGAATCATTTTAAGGTTTTCGAATAACACAGTCCTGTAGACACCAGCTTCACAAATTTTTTCATGGTCTTACTGCGTAAGAATTTCAAAGCTGGAAAAAAAAAGTTCTACAAATTCTGTGAACAAACCCAAATCTGGGAGGTGGGAAAACATTTTTGTCTTGGGTGAGAGAGAGCTATTATTATGATGGAAAACATTATAAACCAAGGACTGAAAGATGAGATCTGTGAAGGCATTTCAAGACTAATTCTTTCATATGCACAATGAAATTGATACCTATGTATTTTTTGAGCCCCGTAATGAAATAAAAAAACTATACTCAGATCGATATTTGAAAAAAATTTTCAGTTCGGCTGGTCAGACACTAGAATATGTTGCCCAGGGAGGTGGAGTCACCATCCCTGGAGGTGATCAAGAGGCGTCAGGATCTGGCGCTGGGTGATGTGCTTTCGGGGTTACGGGGCAGTGCTGGGTTCACGGCTGGACTCGGTGATGTTGAAAGGCTCTGCCACGGCGGCTGCCTCCGCGATTCCCCTGCTCCGCGGCTCCCTCCCACTGGGGGCCAGGCCGGCACCGCGGCTGCGGGCGGGGCAGCGCTCGCGCAGGCTGCACGGCCGCGGGCGCGCACGGCCCC